>CALNHX010003570.1:0-146737 GCA_940337035.1 Agriotes lineatus | reverse complement strand
AGGAGTGTTACGATTCGCGTTCTTTAATTTAATGAACTATGTAGGAATATACTGTACTTTAGTTAGCTGTAAGCCATCTGTATAATATTTTAAGGTAAAATTCGTAGGAAAATGTCATATTTAAATTACAACAAGCGGATGTTCAGAAACGTGCCTTTCGCTTGGGAAGCTGGAGATATTCCAATCTCACGAATAAGCTTAGAGTAAGTTTATGCAGCGTTTACTTCATAAACCGAAATATTGAGTGATGTATATGACCGGTACGTGATTAGAAGAAGCAATGGTTGCAACTCGATCATAAAAACTATTTGCAGCTGGGACCAAATGCTTTTAGTAGAAATTTAAATCTTTATAGCGGTAATTTACTAAGGGTCCGAACAGGCCACATTTCACTGTGGGAAATCCTCAAGCTTGTAAAAATTCATAGAACTATTATGAACGGTCACGTCCGCATGTACTGCCAAATGTCCAAAATTTAGACCAGCTCTGATAGGTTATTGGGAACTTTGTAAACGCCCACCGAGCTTTCTTGGTCAGAATGGACTTAGAATTAAGTTAGTTAATAAGAAGATGTAAATACGTAAACTTAAGGGTTCTGTAAACGGCAGAAAAATAAATGCAAGTATTTGTATCTACTTAAGTGTTCTTATTAATCTCACTAGCTTTGGTCTTCGTGTCCGAGTGTGTTTCAACTAAAAGAATTGCCAGTTACCCCGACTTTAGGCGTCTCGCGATAGTGGTGATCAAGCGGTGTAATTTATAACTTATTTAAATCGCACGACAGAAGATTTCTTTTGTTTCGAAGTCGGTCCAAGTGCAAGCGTTGAAATATACAAGGGGAAGCACGTGAACAGGACGGGAAAAAGCATCTAATAAACTGAGGCGGTACAACGGAAGCGGTCAATCCGGGAACGGCGCAAGGAATCCGTGGAGGCGGCCAGACAACAGGAGGGCAGTCATCCGAAGGGGCGGCGTAGATAAAATCCAGGAACGTCGAGGAGTGAATGCAGGAAATTCCGTGGTCCAACGGGAGCAGTCAATCCGGGAACGGCGCAAGGAATCCGTGGAGGTGGCCAGACAACAGGAGGGCAGTCATTCGAAGGGGCGGCGAGGCAGCATTCTGGGAACAACGTCAGTAAAACTGACAACGAAGAAAAACCAGTGTAGTGCAGTAAAAGCCAGTAAATGTGTCGAAGTGAGTGACGGCGGAAACTCCAGAAAAAAAGTCAGGAAAGCGGCTCCAGAACAGGGAGGCGGCGCGTCCAGATCTGTGGGAATAAGACGACAGCACAGCGGGGAAAGCAGAAAATTCCAGTTGTGGGTAAGTAATACTTGTTGTTTGTTTCGGAATTATATGGTTTTATTATGCGATTTAGTAAGGTTGTGTATATATTTTTTTTGAAATAATAGGATCAGGTATTGCTCGTAGTTGTCAGTAATAGTAAATTTTCGACGGGTTGTGAACTAGTTGAGTTTTTACAGCAGCGATAGGTAATTTACGGGTTACGCAAAATTCCTGGTTTACAGAATTTAAATTTTATTAAGTGTTTTGTTTAAAACAAACAATGGTTTCCGAATACAGTATTTTTTCGGTGAACGAATTAAAATACGTTGCTAATCTGTTGGAATTACCGGAGAAAAAGAAAAAGGCAGAGATCATAGAAGAATTGATTAAGGCTCAACATTCGGTAGAGGACATTAAAGTAGAATTAGGTGCCTGGGAGGAAAACCCTCGGAAGGACAAGTGGGAAGAATTAGCTAAAAGGGAACGAGAATTAGCTGAAAGGGAACGAAAGGAAAAATTAGAATTAGCTGAACGGGAACGAAAGGATAAATTAGAATTAGCTGAAAGGGAACGAAGAGAAAGGTTAGAATTAGCTGAAAGGGAGCGAGAAGAAAGATTGGAGGTAGCTAGATTAGATGCCCAAGTGAAAATTGCTCAGGCCAAAGCTCAAACGGCAAATGAAAATAATGTACATGATGTCAATGCAATTAGGAATATGTCCTTGAATATGACAAAACAATTGCAACCTTTCAAGGATGACGGTGACATGGGATTGTATTTAACGAATTTCGAGCGGGTTTGTGTGCAATTGAACTTCTCCAAGGAATCGTGGCCAATTCGATTGACGAGTGTGTTGTCACCAACAGCGAATGAGGTCGTGGCTCGATTAACAGAAGAGGACAGCAAAGATTACGACAAAGTCAGGGCTAGTCTGCTCAAGAAATATCAGCTAACAGCAGAAGTTTTTAGAACGAAATTTCGGTACGGGAAACGGAAAACTGACCAGAGTTATGCGGAATTTGCATACCAACTAAAAACCAATTTCCAGGAATGGATCAAGAGCGAAGAAGCGGAAGGAAACTTCGACAAGCTAACTCAACTGATGTGCTTGGAGAAATTTTATAGTTCGTTGCCAGGGGAGATGAAATTTTGGGTGGAGGACCGAAACAAGTCCAAGACGATGGAGGAAGCTGCAGAGCATGCAGACACATACGTCACCAAAAGAGGACCAGGTACAGAACGGCAATATAATGGAAACTTCAAGACATCGAAAAATAAGTTCGAAACTAAGCCAACGACGTCGAACTTGAAAAATGACTTAGGGAAAAGTCAGGCGCAAACGGAAAGTGTTGTCAAGGAAAACTTGGACAAACGCAGTTTCGACAGACGAAGGCCGGGGAAGTGCTTTGGATGTGGTGCAGTAGGTCACTATAAAGGTTCACCGGAATGTCCCAAAACACAAGTCGTTTTAGCAACGATAGGCCAGAGCAAGAACGAGGAAGGTCTGCTAGAACCTTATACCATAATAGCGAAAGTAAATGGAGTGGAAGCAAAATTACTACGAGATAGCGGAGCCAGCTATGATATCGTGCACACAAATTTAATCAAAGGAGCCGATTATACAGGGAAATATGTATATGTGCAAGGACTCCTGAATGAAGAATGTGTGGCGTTACCAGTTGCGAAGGTAAAATTAAATTTGCCAGAAATTCAGGTGGAAACTGAAGCAGCTGTAGCGAATCGTTTGCCTCGAGATTATACGTATCTGCTATCGAATAGAACGTGGGAGATGCTGCCGAAGGAAAAGGATGTGGTAATTCAACAAGTGCTCGCATTAACGAGAGCGCAGGCGAAGGCTATAATGGAAAAGGAAAAGGTTCACGATGAAAATAAAGAAACGAATGCCGAAGTAAAGAGTTCAGAAGACGGAAAAGATCCTGACGAACAGGGAGAAGAGGCGGAAAAGGAGATTTGGTATAAATCACCGAGCCTGGAAGATGACGAACAATTTTCAATACCTAAATCGGATATCGACTACTCGGACATAACAAAACTTACACCGACAACCTTAAGAATGCTGCAATTAGAAGATCCAAAATTAAAGGAGTATTTTGAGATGGCAGAATCAAAGAAGGAGAACAATGGAGCAAAGTTCTACATTGCTTATGGAATACTGCACAGGAGAATTACTGACAAATTGGGTCGGAGCTTTGAGCAAGTGATGGTGCCAGAAAAATTACAAAACAAGTTGCTAGATATCGCACATGATAACATGTGGATGGGACACTTGGGTTGTAACAAAACCATTGACAGGATCAAGCAGAATTATTGGTGGAATCAGATGGGACGAGACGTGAAAAACAAAATCAAGTGCTGTGACGTTTGCATGCGCGTAGGGAAGTCCACTGATAGAAAAAAAGCTCCAATGTGTAGAGTGCCAGTAATCACCGAACCGTATAAGCGAGTAAATGTGGATATTGTAGGACCGAGAAGGGAAACAGATATCTACTAACGCTAATTTGTAGTGCCACAAGATTTCCTGACGCGATCCCATTGAAAGTAGCAGATTCTGAAGCGGTGGTAAAAGGGTTATTAAATATATTTTCACGAGTAGGATTTCCATCCGAAATCCAGATGGATTTGGGCACTGTATTTACCAGCAATCTAACGACCGAATTTCTTGACCGATGTGGTATAAAAATCATACACAGTTCAGCATATCATCCGCAATCAAATGCAGTAGAACGATTCCACGGCGTATACAAGCGAATCCTAAGAGCGTTGTGTTACGAAAACGGAAATGAGTGGGATGAATATATCGATCAAGCGCTTTTCGCTTTGAGATGTGCACCGCACGCGGCACACGGATTTAGTCCCGCAGAATTGGTTTATGGACGTCAGATTAGATCTCCATTAAACATGATCAAGGAGTTGTGGGTTGGAAAGGAAACCAACGAACCGGTAGTAGTGTACATATTAAAGTTACTCGATAGGCTAAGGCAAATGCAGGAAATCGCGAAAACGGCGACTTTGGAAGCGCAAACCAAATCAAAATGTTATTATGATCTGAAGGCGAAGGCTTCATATTACGAGGTTGGCGAGAAGGTTATGTTATATCAGCAAGCCAGGACCAACAAATTGCAGATGCAATGGACTGGACCCAAAGAAATTGTGGAGAAAATTTCCGATACTAATTATATAATTAAAGAAATTTCGGGAAAACGTAAACAAACTCTTGTCCACGTCAATTTGTTGAAACCTTATTTTGAAAAGGCTGAAGTCATAGCGATAGTAATCAAACAACCTGGGGAAGAAGGAGCAGAACTCGATCTTCCAGAACTGGAAATAGAAGACACCGAAATCTTAAGTGCTTCGGAAGTGTTGAAACAAGCCAAAGGGGTAGGAAAACTCACGGAAATCCAAATAAAAAGCTTGGAGGAATTAATCCAAGAATTTCCAGGGTTATTTTCAAATCGACCCGGAAGAACCAACTTAGTGGAACATGATATTGCTCTCAAGGAGGAAAAAATTATCCGAACTCGAGCGTATTCACACTCACAGAGGGTACGCGAGATTATCGACAAAGAAATCGATAGAATGTTAGAATTGGGAGTAATTAGGCCCAGTAACAGCGAGTATTCATCGCCTATGATGATTGTGGAGGCTGAAGGGAAGGATCCAAGGCCTGTGATCGACTACAGAGCGTTAAATGCTATTACGGTGCCACAGCAACATCCTGTTCCTAATATAGAAGCATGTGTGGAAAAATGCAGCAAGGCCAGATACCTGAGTCTAATCGATGTAGTAAGAGCCTACTGGCAAATAGGGATGACTGAAAGAGCAAGTAAATATGCTGCTTTCATAACTCATCGTGGAGTTTTCGAACCAGTGACGTTAGCGTTCGGGCTGCAATCTGCTCCATTTTCGTTTCAGCGGCTAATGGACACCATATTGGAGGGAATGGACGATTTCGCAGAACCATTTTTGGACGATGTGGCGGTACATTCGATGACTTGGGAGGAGCATTTAGAACATCTACATGCGGTATTCAAGGCAATGCATCAAGCAGGCCTAACGATAAAGGCTAAGAAGTGTGAGTGGGGAAAAGCCGAGGTGATATATCTGGGACATAAAATAGGTCAGGGATTTAGACAACCGTCGGAGGTAAAGGTAGCGGCCATACAGGAGTTTCAACGTCCCCAAACCAAACGGGATATTCGATCATTTCTCGGGATCACTGGGTATTATAATCATTACGTCCCGAACTATGCAGACATAGCTAGTCCACTTACAGACGCATTACGGAAAAATGCGAAAACAAGAGTAGAATGGGATGATCAGAAAGAAGTTGCATTCCAAAGATTGAAGGACGAATTAATGAGCGGTAAGGTGTTGAGAGCTCCAGATTATTCCCGCGAATTTATAGTACAAACCGATTGTTCGAAGCGAGGAATGGGGGTGACTTTATCGCAACGAGATGCTAATCAAGAAGAGCATCCGGTGCTGTATCTGAGCAAAAAACTCACGGATAGAGAGCAAGCTTATAGCGCAAGTGAACTCGAATGTGCAGCTTTAGTCTGGGCAGTCGGAAAATTAAAGCCTTATTTGTTTCTGAGCCATTTTACCGTAGAAACGGATCACTGTCCATTGACCTGGTTACGGCAGATGAGCAATAAGAATGGCAGATTACTGCGGTGGTCATTAATCTTACAAATGTTAAATTTCACTGTAAACCGGGAAAGAAATGCGGAAACGTGGATTCCTTATCTAGGTATTTTGTTTAGTTAAGTCACCGAGAACCAAAGTATTACTGACAATTACACCAGATAACTGATGTTAATTCACGTAGGTTAGTTAAATTAGGGTAAGCATAATGAGACCATATAGTTCTGAGATTTATGACTGGTATTGCTTAAGTGCGAAAGAAGAACGTCTTGTGGTGTAAAAATCGATAGATTTAAACCCCAAAGACTATCTTAATCCGGGGGCAATTGTTACGATTTGCGTTCTTTAATTTAATGAACTATGTAGGAATATACTGTACTTTAGTTAGCTGTAAGCCATCTGTATAATATTTTAAGGTAAAATTCGTAGGAAAATGTCATATTTAAATTACAACAAGCGGATGTTCAGAAACGTGCCTTTCGCTTGGGAAGCTGGAGATATTCCAATCTCACGAATAAGATTTGAGTAAGTTTATGCAGCGTTTACTTCATAAACCGAAATATTGAGTGATGTATATGACCGGTACGTGATTAGAAGAAGCAACGGTTGCAACTCGAACATAAAAACTATTTGCAGCTGGGACCAATTGCTTTTAGTAGAAATTTAAATCTTTATAGCGGTAATTTACTAAGGGTCCGAACAGGCCACATTTCACTGTGAGAAATCCTCAAGCTTGTAAAAATTCATAGAACTATTATGAACGGTCACGTCCGCGTAATGCCAAATGTCCAAAATTTAGACCAGCTCTGATAGGTTATTGGGAACTTTGTAAACGCCCACCGAGCTTTCTTGATCAGAATGGACTTAGAATTAAGTTAGTTAATAAGAAGATGTAAATATGTAAACTTAAGGTTTCTGTAAACGGCAGAAAAATAAATGCAAGTATTTGTATCTACTTAAGTGTTCTTATTAATCTCAGTAGCTTTGGTCTTCGTGTCCGAGTGTGTTTCAATTAAAAGGATTGCCAGTTACCCCGACTTTAGGCGTCTCGCGATAACGTGCTGTGTATATACAGTATAGAGATAAAATAGTGACAATTTATTTGTTTTTCCCTATTTTATCAGTAATCTGCTTTAGAGCAATAAACCAATTTTGTAGCACTTGTTTTACTAGTATCTAACTAAATAAGCGGGGGTTTGTGGTTTATATTAAAGCCCTAACTAATTAAGATTAACTAATGTTACTTCTGGCTATAGGAATAGTATTTTTCATTTGTATAAATAAATGGAAATGCAGAGGTTTCGTCTAAGTTATTTTTTTTTTATGACATCCTGGCTTTTTATGTCAGCATGTTTCTCTCACGTTAGCGTTGGCACAGTTTAAATTTCGTTCTTGCAGAAATTGGCAATGGCTAATTGCAAAATAATGACGCTTTCAATACACTCCAGAATAAGCTGCTTAGAGCTACCTTGCCCTCAGTTGGCTCGTTAAAAGTTTTAGATAAAGAGTGATACATATACTCTTTTTTACTTGTATTGTATTGTGACAGATATTCAATTTTTCATCTGCTTATCATGTCTGCGCCATTTTTATGTTATTGCGTAACTGCAACTTTTCCTCTTTCTTAAAGAACAACTTCTTGCTTTTACATGTTGGTACATTTATTTACAAAAAAACTTGTGTTGAATATGTTTTAGTGGCTTTGTTCATTTATAATCTTCACCTTCTACGTTCTGTTTTTTAATAGCTAAGTAAATTTTACAATATACAGATACAGGTTCAAGCTTTATTTTGATATTTAAAATGAGATTATTAAAATTATACAAATTTAGATTTTGAAATACTAAATTTACTATTACCTAGAAATTAACTAAATGTATATTTCCAACTTAAAAAAATTACAAGCTTTTTCATAAAACAAAATCCTTTTCAAGCAGCCTTCTATTCATTCGTGTATTACGAAAAAAAAAACTGTGCGAATTTAATCGAGCAGAAATTTCCACAAGATGAAGTGTCAATTTTTCCTGTGTTTCCCCGAGCGTCAAAACGATAAAATTGATAGAATCTAAAACCCCTCTTTACTTGGCGTAGTGGCACATAACGAACCTTTACATGAGCCTGTTACATGACATATAAAGGTTTGGAGTGGATTAAACGTTCATGTTTTTGACGACGGCGACTTGCGTCATTTTGGGGCAAGGTGGAAACTTGAATAGCGCTCGGGAGCTGCCGAGGCTTTAAGATCACTTTCACAAGAATTTGTGACAAAAATTCACGTGATTCATCTAAATTCGCGTGCTTAGTGAAACACGAAATCTATTCAACGGCCACCTTAACAAAAATAAATTCTAGTAATGGAATCGCACAGTTCTGCATCAGCGATATTGGTGTACGGTTTAGATTTGTAATCCAAATTTAGTTAACAACGTACTCCATAAGCTACTAGTTTGTACCTTCTGTATGGAGCAAATATAAACGTCTGTTTTTGGAATGCGACAATTAAAAAAAAATCAGGGCATGCCAGAACATTTTAAAATTTAAAACTTTTAATGAAACATGTCAAAGGGAACTAATATATTGTACCATAACGCAGATTGCAATAAGGTTTTGCTATGTAGAACGAAAAAATAATATACAGAGGATAAACTACTACATATAAAGAGACTCAAACTTTAAGTGCATTTTAAAAGAAGCTATTAAATGACATAATAACGTCCCGAGTGGTGTAGCTTGAACAAGCGTCCACGTTCGATCAGCAGAGTTAAGCAACGCTGTCTCTGGTCAGAACTTGGATGGGAGTTCCACGGCTGCATCTCTCGGCGCCTCGTGGTACGGCTATCACGGAAAAAAGTTGGTCCCGGCGGTCATAACAACATCATGACAGTCGTTAGTAAGGTTGGAAGTCTTCATAACTGCACAGCGACGCCTATAATTGGCCTAACGGCTGTTGGCTGAGTGCGAATTAAATAAATAAATAAATAAATAAATAAATAAATAATTCGCCACCTGTTGTCAAATTATAAAATGTAGGGCTTAGATGCATATACATCTTTTTATGTTGAGGTAATGGGTTGCATTCAACTATCATTACACTTCCACACATCCAAACACATAATATATTCAATAATTGAGCTCAATTTCGGTCATTACCTGATTTAAACCCATATGTTAAGCCGGACTCTTACACAACTCAGCCATTCCGGCAGCCTAAGTTGAAATGTATTCTATATAATTTCATTTTGAATGGAATACAGGCAGCTTTAATCTAATAAAATTATTTTTTACAGTATTACTGCATGGCATATGAAGTATGAAACAAACTCAATAAAAAGTAAACTAAATAAAAATTTGTTGAAGAATCTTTCGGACACTTACGTATATAACATTTCTAATAAGAACTTTTAGAGCTGTTTTTAATTTTTATGGCTCTACTGAGCACGAGTGTGTCGCCAAATAGTAATTCTTTTTTTGCAAAAAAATCTCTCTTCATCATTTATAATTCTTTATTTTTTATTGAAAATCCAAACCAAATCTTAGTAGTTGCTTATTATTAGCACTAACAAAGCAAATTATTAATCAATTAGAAAAATTGAAGAACAAAGAGTGTAACGATTTACTAGGAAGAAAGAAAAAACATTAAATACTACACAAAACCTAAATTAAATGTGCAGTCTAGTTGTAACTTGCCACTGTTCTTTGTGGGGGTGCTCCGTCTTGGTGAAACATTTGCATTGCTTCCATCGGGATCTTCGCAGATTAGTTAAATCTGAAATAAAATATTCCTGGAGACACGATAAATGTCCCTCGCTACTTAGTGTACTCGTATTGTCTAAACGCAAGACAATATGACTGACAATTCATGTCCAAACATTATTATTTTCTGTATAAGTATATCTCTAGCGCATTCAGTGTGGTGGATTTGTGAATGTTTTCCTGCCCGTTTAAAGAAATTGTGAATTAGTCAAAAATATGTGAGTACGTCGTTCTAATTGAGGATTTGTAAAGCACATTTTCTGGATACGATCACAAAATTCGGGTCTTGAATCGAAGTTAACATTAGAAAGCTCTTGAAGTATTGGCATTTGGTAAGGGTGATATTGAGCTTTATGCTAAATTCTTAATACGATTGCCCTGGCCACATTTAATTCATAGAATAATTATTGTCTTGCCATATGGTATTTTCTTAAGAGGTGAGGAACGTTTACTAGTTATTATTCCCTAATTTGTGGTTGGCTTTATTTTTCTTTCGATTTCACTCATTTCATATTGTCGCAAAAATGATCGATTTGGATATTTTCTATTAAAAATGAGACAGATTTTTTGCTTTCCTTGGGTAGGCTGTCTTTCGCTAAAAATGCTATATAAGCTATAAAAAGTGGATTATTAGTTATAAAAACCATCCATGGCAATGTAACAATTTTTGAAAATGTTTGTACAAATAGTTAAATTTAAACATTAAAACCATTTTTATATATATCATTATTAGCTTCCTTTTCATTTACTTCATACTTTTGCACCCCGCAGTATAGTTATACGGTAAATAATTTTGTTTTTACTAATCGTCACATGTGGGAACGTACAATTAATGTTAAGTAAATGCAGAATTAGAGTAGGTTCTCATAACCACAAATTATGTTTCAGGTGGACGAATATTGAAGACTTATTAATTTGATATTTATGATCAACAGCCCAGAGCAACCTTTTATTATAGTTTTTCAAATTTCATGGATTTTTTTAAATAGGTTAGGAATATATCTAACAGTAATGTAGAAAATCTACATTTTACATCGACCACATTATGCACATACATGCACCTACATGTTTTCTTTAACTTTATGAATTTGTAAAGTTTATCTATACAGGACGTTCCGAACAAAATGGGACACCATTTAGGGGGATACTCGTCTCATACCAAATATACCTTAGTAAAAAATGAAGCCTCAAGAAGTTATGCTCCGGAGAAGGTGAATTTTTATTTTTGAATTCTCTTCACAACTCACATATTTTACTAATGCATATTTGGCTGTATTGGTTTATTTCTATAAGAATTTCCTCTTAAATGTTATTCTATTCTATTCGGAAAAACTTTTACCGATATCCAAATGTGTTGAGCTAGCTGAAGTTGGGGACGCAACACAGGATTTTTAGATACCTTAAATTTGGTCTCAGAATTTCTCACTTTAGTCAAGGGCGTTATAAAAAGTGCATTCAGTTTAAAAAATTTCTTTGATATTATCCTTGTAATTACAAAAAAAGGAAGCAATATATATATATTGGTTAATGCAGCAAAATATGTGCTTGTAAAATGAAAAGCTGATGAATTCCAGATTTTTTTCAATACATAGATTAGCAACGATTTTAAATGTATACTAATTGTGCTAAGATATTTATATACGTGGTGTATCATATCTGCTCATAAACTATCAGTTTGAGTTGTGCGATTTTAAAATCTATTAGTTACCACTTTTTAGTTTTAATGCATGTTTTGTTTGTAAAAACGCTCGAGTACAACTATTTCTTGGTATGGTAAGGGGTCTTCATTTGAACGTTACGTTTGGGTAATATTAGGATGTTCTTATTTATTGCATTCAGTGCACTAATAATCATCATTTAAAATGTAAACAGGAGTACTGTTGTCATTAATTTCGCATACATTTGGTAACCAACGTGTTTATGTTAATAAATCATCTTATTTAATGTATTCTTATTACTAGTATATATCGTATTTTCTACTTAATTTTTAAGATGAGTAATATTACCAATAATAATAATCGGAATTTAGATCCCCATTGTTTAGAACAGGGTTTATTGTACAAGAAATAAAAATAATAAAAAAATGTAGATGTATACACTGACAGCCAAAAAGTCGGCATCAATGAGAAACATTTTAATTTTTAATAAAAAAAATTTTTTACGACAATAATTTGTGCTTGTCTGAAAATCTATTTAGCCTCTATCTTATATACCGAGTGATTTTTACTTATTTAGAAATTGAAGTTTTTCGAAATTGTCAAAATCTAAAAATACTATTTATCGAAAATTAAGTAATAATTCAATGAATTTTTTTATCTTGTTTTATTTTTACTTAACGGAACAATCTCAAAGCCAGCAAATAACTAACTTAAATTGAATTTTGTAGTTTTTAGATTTTTTTTTAATTTTCGCATACCAAGACTTAATTTCAAAATTTATTTTTCATATAAACATTTTAAAGGTTTGTAATTGGAAAAATCTGTAAAGGATGTTACTCAGAACTTCCCTGGCAAGTGGACGTTACGACACTAAACAAGTTTAAAAATAAAAAATAGGGGTAAGAATATTTTCACGTTGGTAATAATACTGAAACAATAAAAGAAAACACTTGGTAATGCCAATTAAATCAATTTCAAATAAAAAAATTACCGGTGATGGTACTCGAAGTGCAGAAGAATTTAAAAGCTGGGCGCCTGGTCAATCTACCCCGGCTTTGCAATGCGCGGCTGTATTTAGTAAACCAGACTTGTTTTACAAACTTTTGGATTCTTTTACAATATTATCCTGTATCTGTTGGGTCCCATTTTCATCAAATGTAAAGCGTGGCCTATGTGCAAATTATTACTTTTATTTATTTCTCAGTTAACGCATAAATAAACAAAATTATTTTTTAAAGTACTGATTCTGTATATATTTATCCTAAATGTTTTTTGTTTCGTGCCAGGTAGACATAAAGCCTGCATACAAAATACCGTCTTCCTCCAACAAATAGTTTTTGGGTTAGACACACAGACAGACAAATAGATGGACGGACGGAATTGAGAAAACCCGTTTTTCATCATCTAGAGATCCTGAAACGTGAAGATCTGAAGAAATCTCGGAAGGTTATCTTTTCGTGATTACAATACTTCCTTCGTCAAAACAATAAAACTTTTAATTATTATTTTAGATTTTTTATTATTTACGAGTAATATGTTCGCATAATTTTTACGTTCTGTATGCAAGGGCGCTTTTTAGGGGAGCTATTTTCAATGATATTTAAATTATTTTTGAAAACTCCATAATCTACTCCTGTTAATGGATTACTTTGACAAAAACCTTGTATATGATCTTTTACAGTAGTCTAAATGAGGAGATTTTTCTTTATTCAGTTTACATGTTTTAAAAAAGTTTTTTTCCAAATTTTCCAAATTCTGATCAAAAATTTTGTATTTAGATAAAAATCATATTTTAAACAACTGTTTTGGTAAAATTTTTCTCTCTCTTGGCTAGTAAATGCATTTGTCTGCAAATATTTAAAAAAAATGTAAAATTTGGCAGATAACGGAAGTCACCTGACAACTTTTGTTTGGCCTCTCCTTTGATCGTCTGAATTTGATTTTCTAAAAAATCCTAAATTAAAAAAATCCATTTAATTCCAACATTTTGGCTATAACTGTATAAAATGAACACAGACAGATTTAAATATTTGTTCAACCAGTGAATGCAGTTTTAAAAATTAATCCATTGCTGTTAAAATTATCGTCAAATGTATCTCTATATAGTGTTAATTTTACACAGCTATTGTCGAATTGGGTAACTATAATATTAATTTTGTCAAATAGAAACTTTAATTCATAAAACCAGCAATATGCTATCAACAGATGCCATTGTACAGGTTACTGAATTAAAGGAAATGATATGATAAGGTTATGCCGTTATACACATTAATGCAAACTTTTTAAAATACGTTCTAACCGAGTTACTTCAAGACCATTTCTGGATTAATGATTTTTTTTGTCTAAACATTAATGCCTTCATAGCCGTTTATCTCTATGTAAAATGAAAAAAAAACAAATATCTGCATTTTATTGTATTAATTATGTCTCTCGCTTAATGAGTTTTACCAATTAACAATTATTCATGAAACACATTTCTGTTGGTTGACGAGCGTTAAAAATCTAGGAGTACATTGCGGGTTTCAATTTAGGTTCGCTATCTGGTATTCCTCCGAGCCATTTCAATTTATATTTGAATTAATACTTCACATGGTTTTAATTTCGGGAAAGAATAATAGCCTCGTTTTGTCTGACAAAATGCACAAGAGACTTTTAAAGCAAACAACGGTCGAAAACAGATAACGAAAATCATTCCGACGAAACAGTATGAATGTTTGTTTTTCTCATTTACATTCATGCCGCGGCAAATGAAATAGTACAGTGTTTATAATACCAGAAATATAAGCTTCTTCGGCCACTAATATTTTCAATAATGTAAAATGGAAGAAAAAGCTAAAGTTGATCTATTAATGTAATTACATGTTTAATGCTTTGACCAGTGTTGACTTTTTCAATCTGAATAAAGTGTGAATATCTTTTCGTCAATTTTGGGAAGGAAAAAAAGGTATTGTGTATTTGTGCCAACTGCAATAGATTTGTTTGATGGTTGTATTTATAATGCTTTCATTTCCAAATGAGGTGAAGGCAATTAATATCATATCTTTACACTACTGTTGGCGAGCATATCAAACAACGTTTTTTTTCGGCTAGGTTTTTCAATATCGTACAAAAAGGACTCTAAATTATGCGAACGATATGTAAAGCCCCCTTTTCGGTATTCCTTTTTTCGGCGAGGCGAAACAGGCGAAGAACTTCCAAAGAAGCTACTTACCCACCTACTCAGTTCGAAAGCAAATAAATCCTTTTGTTTCTTAAATGCAAGCAGCCCTCACCTGCCACCTGTAAATCAAAGCCGGGCTTGGGGAAAGCACCCCATTTTTGTGCAAACAGTGCCGCGACAAACTCCATCATATTTGGTCAAATACAATTTTCCAAGTGTAAACGCTTGTTGCCCCTGAATTTGTCTGATCTTGTTAAAATTCGTATTCGTTCAGCTTCGGTCTCACCGAAAAGACATTTTGAAGGAACGTTATTACCGAAAGAGAAGTTTAATTACAAACGTCCTTTTAAAGCTTCGCTATGTCACCCAATTGAAATTCCGTTTTCTGGTTAATTAAGCCTTGACCAGCTTTTTCGCTTTGGCAAATGAGTGGATTGATTGCTCCATGCAGGTTCTTACTGGCGCAGGAAATTCGGCGTTACCGCATTGTGCAGAATTAGCTGGAGCGACAGAAAGCGGAAAGTCAATAAGTCGTTTTGGGCAGCACTAGGCGACCGAGCCCAGCTTTTGCCTACCTTTAATATTAATCAAGGGTCACTGTTAGTACAGTAGTAAAATAGCAACCTTTCGCGGTTATATTAAATGCAAAGCATGCTCTAAAGCTCGTAAATGCTTTCGAGAAACCTTCAAAATTAGATAATATTCTTTTATGGCATTATGAACAAGTTATACCTATGTAGTCGGATAGTAGATAATAAAATTATTACGATTGATCAATAATATGCGTTTTTAAGACCTCATTTTAAGGCGTAATTCAAGTCTTTTCCCCCCTCAGATGATACAATTATTTTTCGTCCGGTATAATGACATCGTTGGGCGACAAAATCCTTTTGGGCCCTCTCACGTCATTTTAGTTATTATTTATAAAAAAATATTTATGAAAACCATACCTAGCTACAAAGATAATATTGAGCTACATACTTTATATAATGTGGATCTACCTTTTAAAAATTTCGCTCGTACTTAAAGTTTGGTATGCACCTTAGGCGTAACCAGCGTCTTTAGCCCTTATTATGTCATAGCCCTTGTTTGCACTGCAGTTCGTGCTATAATATTCACGCCACAGACCTTTAACACTTTTTGTACGCTTTCGATACATAAATAACTATTTTAAAACAATAATAAAAACTGACAGCATTCATCAAGACAATTATCAAATTATATGACAGTTACGAACTTCTAGAATTATTAGACTTAAGTTATCAAAAAGGGATATATCTACCGTATGTGATATATACTGCAGGAGGTGTAGGAAACTGAATTAAAAAAAATCGGTGTAAATCTTTTTCGCAAATTAGATTTATAATTTTGATTAAATTTTAGTAATACAGGTGGTCTAACTTGAAATTTCATTGAACAAGCCTTTTTAGTAGAACGTAGAAAATCTAAAAATATAGGAGAAATGGTTGCAATTTAAATTTAAATTCATGCTGGAACAAAATTTAGTGTGATTTCATTCAACGTTCCTTTTACGACTGGATCAAATTAGAAGATGTTTTGAGGAAAGTAATATACAGGGTGTCTCAAAATTGACGCCCGTGCTTCTGGAATTTGATTCAGGGGGCTAAAAGAAATCGAAAATAAAGAGTGGAAAATTTTCCGTTTGTCTTTTGTTATCGAGTTATCAATAAAAAAACAAATTCGAAGGCCATTTTTTAACGTGTTAAAAAATGGGATATTTATTTACGTTACCATTGACCAGTGTTGAATTCAGAGTGATTACTCCGGGGGGGAAAATGAAACGTCTGGGGGGTATTTTTACCTATTCCACCGCGATCCGCCCATTATTTTATAGATTTAAAGAAACATGAATATGAAGTGGTAATGTTTCCGGGGGGGAATTTTGTTCTGCCCGGGGGGGAATTTCACCCCCGGTCACCCCCTTGGATTCAACACTGCCATTGACGACGTGAAAAAATGCACTTCGCGCACTAGAGCGCCAAAATTTTTCGCGCACTACGTCGCGAAATAATATTGATATTCTTGTTTGACGGTTGTAGAAAAAATATTGTTTGTATTGCGTGCGCGAAGTGTTTTTTGTGCTTTCGAATTACCTTTTTGTGGCATTCTCACGCACAAAAACACTCACTTCGCGCACTTAATACAAAAATTACTATTTAACATCGCCATAACCACCTTATTGAATTATGCTACACAACAAATGAGAGCGACCGGGCGATAGAAGTTATTATTTACATTTCCATCAATAACTCGAAAACAAATGACAATCGGAAAATTTTCCATTCTTCATTTTCGATTTCTTTTATCCCCCTGAATCAAATCCCAGAAGCACGGGCGTCAATTTTGAGACACCCTGTATAAAGACAATGGATTTATCTCGTTCAAAATGACCGCTTCTACTTAACTTTCTTTGTCTATCTAAAGTGAAATATAGTGTAAATTATACTCGACTCAGATATTTTGTGTTTAAAAGCAATGAATCTTGACTTGGTAATAGAATAGTCAAGCGAAAAGTCCAAAAAACGAGAACATTATATATTACATTGGAAAGTAAATTGTAATTATCTTTTTGCACTCATGATTTCAAAATTCATATTTCCCGGTCATTCCCGATGCGCCGAAAATGACTTTTCCCGCACCGGGGTGTTTTTTACTTTCCCACAAAAACTATGGCAATTGTGTGTTCCAGGGGCGCTGTAAACGTCAACAAAAGCTAACAGGTGCTAGGATACGTATAAAAATTTAGTAATTTGTGCTTCCAACTCAGTAAAGTTGTAAAACACTAAATAATATTTTTTTAACTTTTTCAAATATTTTGAGTTATTCGTTACAAAAAACATTGTACCTACCTCTTTCGGGAAGAATTTTCCCGAATTCGCACTACATGCAGCACTCCCTTCGGTCGTGCTGCAAACAAAGTGCTCATTCGGGAAAATTTACTTCCCGAACTTGTTAGGTAAATAACTATTGTTTAATCAAACACATTTAGTAGCAACGGACTAATTTAAATGTCAATTTCTACAACCTGAAAGTGTGACGTCACTCATTCTCTGGAATTATGTATGTCTTCTCTTTTGATGGAAACTGAGTTAAATATTCTTTCAGCTTATTTTTTCTTTTTGTCTTTGTATGTCGTCTGCTTTACATTCTTCTCCGTTGTGAATTTTTCGATTTCGTTTGTCTGCAGGCCACGACCTGTGTTTCATTATTTGATTTATACTCATATATTCAATTCGCCGACTTTCTTGCTTCGACTTGCTATTCAAATATTGCTAGTATTAATACCCTCCAACTTCTGTTTCTTCTTTGTAAGACCGTATTATTTCTATAATTAAATGGTTATTTATGTATCAAGAGCGTAAAACAGGTGTATACGTTGGTTACGCCTGAGGTGAAAACAAAACTTTATGCACGATCGAAATTTTAAAAAGGCAGATTCAGTTGATATAAAAACCTGAAATGTAAACAGGGCAATTCGTACAATATCTTTGTAATTGGGTAGGGTTTTCATTAATACGTGTTTGTAAATAATAACTAAAATGACATCAACGGGCGATTACATTTGTGTACAGCAGCTGACGTCGTTTAGCGGACGAAAAAGATATTTATCACCCAAGGGCGAAAAAGACTAGTTTTACGCCTGAAAATGAGGTCTAAAATTCATATTATTGATCGATCGTGCATAAATGTGCTTTACAGTTGCTTGTTTTCTTCGAATTTTCTTAATGTTTTGTTGCTTACTGTACTTTTATCGTACGTTTATCGATTGTTATTATAAAGTACAATTGCTCAAAGTTTATTATTCATATAGTCCATGTCTCCGTATAGTATAGCAATACACTCCAAATGTAAGGTTTCATAAGACGTTCTCCTGCTACTAAAAAGCTCGTTTTGTTAATGCAACTCTTCTTTTAATTTTTCTATTAGATATAGCATCTCTAGTTTTTATACTGCTCAGGTAAAAAATGTGTATGCCTTGTAAGTAATCAGAAATTACATAACCTTGGCAAAGAGGGTGGATATTCCAACTTAATCGTCTTTATTGGGCCAGTGCAAGGAGGAAGCAAGCCACATACACTGAACGAAGTACGTATACAGTGAATTTATTTAACGCGCAATGTGGCATTCCCGTTTCCATAAGGACTTGATTGTTACTAGTGGTTTTTAAGGGTACGCCACGCCATGTGCAAATGCGTTTATTTTAAAATGCAATATATGAACCGTAATTTTATTGAAAAAGAAGCATCAGAAAGAACAACAGGGCATGTAATAACCCACATACTTGCTGCAAACTGGAATATTTATACTATTTGATCAACAGAATTCTTTCCCCCGTACAATATAATGGGTGATCCAACAGTTAGCGTGGATTTTTTCATCAAATAAAAATTCATTTTATATACTTACACCAGAAATAGTTATTTTATCAGAAAGTTTAATATGTAGCAATTATGTATGTAAAACAGTATTATTCATATGACCTCCGCGGTTTCGTTGACAGGAGGTTATTTGAACGTCAACATTTTCGATAACTTTTCGCAGTAAAAGTGGATCAATGGCATCTAATGCAGGTCGAAAGTTGTCTTTCAGCTGATGAAGTGTATGTGGGTTAGTGGTATACACTTTATTCTTTAAATACCCCCAAAGAAAATAATCTAAAGAGGTAAGATCATAAGATCTTGGGGGCCAATTCACCTAAGAGTTTTTGGAAATGATGCGATAATCGAACTTCGAGCGCCATAGGCCGGTTGTTTTATGGCTTGTATGGGATCTTGTGCTATCTTGTTGAAACCAGAGCTGATTCACATCAATTTCATTTAATTTAGGTCACAAAAATTCCCTTATGATGTTATGATTATTTTGACCGAGGTAGTCTTGGATTTTACGAAACGTCTTTTTGATGGAACGATCATTTTGTAGTACGTTTGAATAACTTTTACTCGTTGTGCGGTTGAAAAAAACTCCATGGTTGCAATTGCCAAAGTCTATAACTGACTTTTGTTAACAAATGTTTTCATGGCCATTGCGATATATGTCAGATAACGACAGTCAACATCCACGCTAACCGTTGGATCACCCATTATTATGTTTCTACGTACTCAGTAACGTTTCCATATTGCATTTTAAAATAAACGCATTTACACATATTGCGAGTTATAATAAACTCCCTGTATAGTCTTACGATATCAATCTATCTAAAGTATGATCAAAAATTATTTTCATCTAGTATGGCTATTGAATAGTTTCTAATTTATGAATGCAACTATGTTTATACTTAAATGTCAAAATTTACATTTGATTTTTAGTTGAATTATGGTTGCATTCATAAATTAGGAACAATAGCCATACTAGATGAAAATAATTTTAGATCATACTATATTTACGCCGTGGAAGATCACTCTTTTAGAAATAATGCGATAATCACTACTGGTAATGTTAAGAATTCTCTGTTTTTCGTTATGAAATAGTAGAATCTTACGACTCGAGCGACATACCACGTTTATTAGAGACACTGATTCTCAGTTCAGCCAATTAATTGGTTAGGAGAGTCTTTTTTTAACTAATATTTTGAGCTTTGGACTTACTGATAATAATAATAATAATAATACGATTGTTGAGGTTGAAACTTCAAACATATGCCAATTTAAATTGTCCAGTCAATCTTCATAATTTAAATCTTTAGAAAAAAAACGTGTGCATAGTATTTGCATTCTCTTGAAAGTCAGACGTTCTAAAGGTACGGAAGATAAAGAGCTTTATTAACAATAGATACTTGCCGATGTAAATTTAATAAGTGTCGTGTCTGTTACGCCGGTTGGATGTAAACATGATAAGTCGAAAACGACCTATAACCTATCACGATAATTTTTGGCTAGAATATTAATGCAACGAACTGAAACGCTTTTCGGTGCGATTGGTCGCTCTTTTCTGCCCATTCACACTCTCCGCTAATGGTACTAATAAATCGCCGACTCTATTCTTTTGCGAATTATCTTTAGCCGAAGTCGTCGCACACCTGGCACGATCATGTATATAACATGTTATAATGGCGGCCATACCACATTGAAAGTACAGATTACAAACGTTGAATACGTCTTAAGGAGCGTCGTTTCAAACAGCGCATGGTAAAAACCGCACCATGCCAACAGTGTGCCGAAGTATTGATAAGGAGCTTGCACCTTCTCTTCTTATTTTTGTTATGTTCTTGTCTCCCATACTTTAGTGAGCTGTTTCATTAATGTTCTGGCTATTTGTGTTTAACGTCGCAGTTCACTTTCATCATCAATTAGAGCTCCGATATATAATCGGATTAACCACTTAACATCGGTCAGTTTGCTGAACGTATTCTTTGTTCTCTTGGTCAATAATCCTTATTTTTGTTTTGTCGCTGTTAGAATATATGTGATTTTCTAAAAGTATCATGCCTTCAGCAAATCTTACATTGGTTATGTGCGCACCCACCAACAAAATCCCACCAATATAAATTGAATAACCTTCTAGAGTGTACGGAACCTTATCTCACAGTCTTACACATCTTACATGTATTGGAGATCAATTTGTCGGTTTTCAGATGGCCTAAATTTGTTTCATATAATGAGCGCATGATAAAGACCAGGTGCTTGGCTATACACATCGTGTAATGCAATTCATATCATATCTCGATAATTAAACATTTGTACTTTCGTACATCGTCACTTCACACAACCGGCTTGCTCACGTACAATTTGTATGCCGGAGTAGGGTTCGAATCACGCTTTAATGATATATAGCATCGTTTTGCTGGCTTCCACTATCTGTTCGTCTTTTGTTATGTTGTGCAACAAATATGATTCTTTTCCAGTCGCTTGGCACATACCTGTCTCCCATATTCTCTGATAGTCTGACAGTATTTTAAGGCATCGGGAGTTGTGACAGCAATACTTTTTAGCTCCTGAGGTTTTTCCATCATCATAAATTTATTTATTTATATCCATAAAATCTAATTTCATGATTTGTTAACTTCGAGTCATGATTATCTAATATTCTGCTTATATCACCGTGATTCAAGTTCAAATAGTGTTTGATTGCTGCTGTACGACGAAGTATTATGCATTAAAATGACTTGTTGTTCAGTGCAGTCGTGTTTGTTCATCGCTTTTAATAAAAACAAACATTAGAAATGGGATTATTCTTAAAAATAACTTACCTTTAGGTCTGAATTTTCATTATAGTTTAATTGTTTACCCAGACTTTAGTGCTGCTGTTTGTGCATTTGAGCTTTCTGGAGGATATCGCACTGGATTATTTTGATTTAATCTGGATGATCATGGTCTTCGTGCATAAATCATTTTCTGGTTGGTTTAACCTGAATGATCATGATCTTCATGTATAAATCATTTTTTGGTTGGTTTAATCTGGATTATCTTGGTTTTCTCACCTAAATCATTTCATGGTTGGTTTCACCTGGATGATCATGGCCTTGTGACTGGGATCATTTGCTAGTTGTTGTAAAAAAGATATTTTGTATAGGTAAAATGTCTGACTTTTCTGTAAATCTTGAAATGCTTCGAGCTATGATGACTTAATATTCGTCTTATTACTGTGATGCAAATCCAAGTAGTGAAATTGGTGCTGTAAGATCAAGTATTATGTATCAGAATCACTGCTAGCCGTGTTCAGTGTAGTCGTGTTTGAAAATTTGTATTAATTTTGTTTAACGCTTTTACTAAAAGCTAATATGATTAATGAAACTTGACAATGTGGTTTTAAATGTTTATTTCTTGAAGATGTTGATTTTATCAGGGAGCTTTTCTCTGATTTTATGCGCGAATGGAGCAAATAATATATAATGTTCTTCTCTACTATAAGGAAAGTATATGGAAACACAATTTTAGATCATTTCTTTGACTGATTCGTACGCACCTAACGTTACGGAAAAGGTTCCTGGGACGAACAGTATACACTAGGTAATAAGTATAGTAAATATGATACTGTCTGCATTACAACAGTATCATCGGCTTAGGCCGCTCATGCTATAAATATCTACTCTGCTACTACTTATTCAGAAGTCCATTTGGATCAAAATCTTAAAAATTTATGTTTTTTATTCTTAACTGTTCTCGTTTGAATTGCGCAATCTGAAACAAAAGCACTTTCTGTTGCATAGGAATGCTCCATCCTGAAACAAATTTTGAGGGAAATCTAAGTATATTTTTAAAAAGAAATTCTACTTTGTATGACACATAAAATGATTCGCTTCAAACACTTACAGCTACGCGGTTTCCACTAAATAAAATGTACCGGAACAAGTGGCTCCGATCTGAGGAAGTCAGCGTCGAGCCAGAGCCGTCGGTGGTTGAAGCATCGCAGGTGACTTCGTGGTGGATGACGTCTCCATAGTGGGCAGCATCCCCATAGGTGCACTAGAGCATGGCGTGATGTCCACGGCCAAACGGCTGGTGCTGAGCTGGCGAGGCCGGAAGCAGTCGCACGACAGCTCGGCCGGAAGGCTGGTGGCCCACGGTGGAAGTGCTCTAGTCGATGGACACGAACTCGACGAAATCGCAGTCGTCTCCAGCAACGCTGATCCTTGTCATGTCAAGTATGGGAGCGGACCCTTGTCCACCATTAATGGACCACGACTCGTCCCAGGTGAGTGCGTATACCTGCAAAATTAATTGTTGTTGCTTTTACTGTTGCGAGTAACATTAAGAAATAATAGTTTAGTACGCATAGTTATAAACCCTGTAAGAATACGTGGGGTTTAACCTTGAAGTGGTACTCTAGATTTGAACAAGATTAAAAACATTAAAAACACAATAAAATCAAAACCACACAGGAATCCATCCTAATACAAACTACATGCGAGATAGCTGGATCTACTCGCATGTATATTTAAACACATATCAAACACACAAGACATTACTAAAACAGCACCGAAGTAACTGTCCTTAGAAGCGTAAAAATCAGTCACAATTCGCATACGTAAACGCATTTCTTAAGCGCGATTCTCACACCATGGAAGCCATTGCTGATTGCTTTTAAACAGAAAACATTTTACCTAAAATCAGGTTCGAAGTTGCTGTATCGCATGTAGATTTGGCTCTGCATTACGTCATCGAATTCTAGAAGGCAAGGCGTGGAACTTACCACACATGCTGCAATGGCAGAATCCCGGCACCTTAGGTTACATCGTAATCTAGCTTCTCAAAATTTACGAGTTAAATGTATCTTTAAGATTGGCAGAAATAGTGCACTCTTAAAGTATATTACTTAGTAGAGTAGTACTACAGAAATTCCTTTATATATGAAGCACTGAATTGAAATGCGTGTTAATACTTCAAGATATTTTTATTAACTTTTTATATTTTGTTTGATCATAGTCTTAACAACTACAAAGCTACTAGATCACAACCGTACTTACATGTACACTACGTAGATGGCGTTGACAGGACTCGTAAACGCTTGTTCGCTGAAATTTTCACTTTTATGCAGCAACTATTGGCTACACGGCCCTTTCAAGGCGCTTCTAATACTTTGTTTTAAGTGAACTTGCAACGTGCACTCTAGAGTCGCAAACATGCAGAACCTTAGCTGAGGTTGCATGCGACTGCTTTGTTCTTTGTCAAATCTTTATGAGTTGAAACTCCCTTCATCTCGCGAGTAGACTTGGATGTGCGTTCTTTCTGCATACGTGAATTTTACTTCACAATACACTTTCAGCGCAGGGACAGCTCCAAGCATTTTTCGATTATATTAAATGCACCGCTAAATCTAATGTATAATAAAATACATACAAAAAATACAAGCTGACTTAAATGTGAACAGAAGCCTTACAGGTGAGAAATGTCGGCCCGTTACAATCTATAGGCAAGGTATTTTCAAATGATATGCATTTTAGAATACGAAAATTAAACAAAGTGCTGTAACAAAGCCCAAGTTAGGTCAAGATCTTGAATATAGTTACTTTTGACGATTGACGATTACAGTTCCTAAACGATTATATGTTTAACCCTGCACAATTTTCCCCGGCCAAGATTAGTTGAGAAAAGGATGGGTTTCGTGTAGCAGTAAGTTGAGGTTACATAATAGTTTAGAACAGTGTAATTCAACTGCGCCACGCGTTTTTAGACTTAAACTCGTTATTTCTCCCGAAAGCGCGAAAAAGGGATCAACCACTTCTTTGGACGGTGTGTTCAGCAGCTCTTTCTCACAGGAACTTACCTTTGACGCTTCCTGATAGTTGCTTAAATAGAAAAAAAAAACAGAACACAAGTAAAACTACCACAAATTTTAACAAACATGTATATATATTGGTTGTTTAAAATCTCATGAAAGCACTTATGTATAATCAATATAAACCCTGGGATGTGCCATCATAAATACAAGTTGAATTTGTAACCTACCAACCAAATAATGACGGGTTAAGTTGTTAATAGACAAAAGCCCTGACGGGGCTAATTATTTAATTATGTTTTATCAACTTAAATAGTTTACTTTTAACATGACCGAATCCCTTATAAATACGATGCCCTATCTTGAACATATATTGTTATATGCATCAATAATATTACATTTACCTTAAACAGCTGGAAGAGCGCTGTTATTTTCCCAGATGCGTTCCCATTAAAAAGCGGCTTCACACATCCTAGGGGGAAAAGTATTGGTCTCTGTAAAGTTGATGCCAGATCGAAAATTTGCTATTATTAGTCAGCAAGGAGACACGAAAAGTGTAGTGAAAAGAATGTACCAATGAAAAAGCATACACTCCGTCAACTTGTACCTGATAAAGGAAACTCTGGGTCGATCCGGCTTAAGCCAATGCGGAATTATTTTGCGTAATTTAAACGATAAAATATCTCCATGGTACACGACTGATTGTCTGCATTTAACTACACCACGATCGATTGCATCAACAACCCCGAGCTTAATTTTGAGTCGAGAAGCAACAGCCTGCGGGCCGGCTTGGATAGTAAACCTCCACTGCAAGGGAAGCGAGACGAAAGCTTTCAGCAACGGATGTGTGTGGACCACTTTAACATAAACCATATCGGTTGCCTGAGTGAACGAAGATAAACTCAGCCACGGTGATCTTAATAATAATAATCATACATTTATTGGTCCTCTCGAATAGACAATGATATAGGACAAGTTACAAAAAAGATTACTTAAAATTACAAAAATTATGAAATATATACATGTAACAGTTAAAACAACGTAGAAATACATAAGATAACAGTAAAAGTTCCCTAAGGAATTAAATAAAACGTATATATAAAACGCTTAAGATTAAAACAGTGTACAACTACCTAAATTTATCACAGGCTAACTACGAAAACTACATTATCTTTATTGCACTTCAATTTATTTTAAAATTTAAAAGTTAAAAACTCATCTAGCGTATAAAAGGCGTTGTTTTTGAGAATTAAAGTCAAATCTTTTTTAAATGTCTTGCTGCTACATGTTTTAAGACTAATAGGTAGTATATTATAGAGGACCGTACCCATATACCAAGGACTGGATTTATATAATAATTATATAATTCCAGTCTTTCAATTATTGAAGGCGATGATTTTGATGTTCTAAGTTAAGACGACCCTAACGAGTGCTATATTGATAGTGCTCGATTAAAAATTTGAATTTACTAATGTTAGACTCAACATACAGTAAAATTTATAGTATGTAGATACTAATAAGAGTTAAAATACTGTAATTGATGAAAATGGTTTTGCACGACCCCCATCTCTGTAAATTAAATATATTGCGAATGGCTCTCTTTTGTATGATAAACACCCGATTTAGATTGGTAGCATTACCCCAAAAAATGATACCGCATCTAAGAACTGATTCAAAGTTTGAATAATGAAAAGTTCTGCAAGTCTCGATATCACCAAAATGAGTAATTCTATTAATAGCAAAGCAACTGCTTGATAGTTTTTTACAGATAGCATTTATATGATCATTCCATTTTAAAGAGAAATCCAGATTTATGCCCAATTATTTAAAAATTTTAACATTTGTAATCGTTTTATTTCATACTTCTAATGTAAGATCATGATTAGATTTGAGTTTTTTTGTGAAAAATTGCATCATCATAGTTTTTTCTAGATTGACTGTTAGCTCATTAGTTTTCAGGAAGTTTAATAAATTTGTAAGTTCAAAATCAGCTCTATCTACAAGATTTTCATCAGAATTTTCGGATATTAATATTGTTATGTCATCAGCAAAACAGGTAAATTTACAGGTTAAGGCGGAATCGACGTGATTAATATATAGAAGAAATAGCAATGGACCGAGAACGCTTCCCTGCGGAACGCCTACTTTAAGTGCAAGTTTTCCAGATTTTACCGCAGAAAAACTAACTAAATGTTCCCTGATCGACAAATAAGATTTTAATAAATTATTTATTTTATCGGTTTTAGGATATTAAGCCTTTGTTTACATATACAAAAGTAGGCTGGTAACTAGGCCATAACTTATCTGTAGGGTAAAGGAATATTACCCTACATGGCAACCATAACCATATAGCAACCGATAAACTATTGAACAAATCACGGATGTTATGAATCATAACAGCCTTAGAAGTTTTAAAATCCTCGCTCTACGAGCTCGGATTTCAAAACATCTGCGGCAGTTATGATACTCATAACATTCCTAGATATGTTAATAGCTATTACCACGCAGGCTACAATTTTTTAGCTTATCTAAAAGGATATCATGATTTACACAATCAAACACTTTAGAGAGATCCACAAAAACTGCCATTACACGCCTGCCATTGTCTAGATTATCATAAATGTTTTCTAATAAACTTATAAGCGCAGTCTTAGTAAAGTGCTCTTCTCTAAAGCCATGTTGATTTTTGGAAAGTACGGGATGTTTTTGCAAAAAATGTAATATACGAGATGCCATACGGAGTAGTATAACTACTTCACCGATAAATCAAAGTGTATGTGATAACAGTACTATTACCTCAAAACCTTTTATTAGAAATTCAAACATTTCGGGGAGTTTGTATCCTGATTTAACCAGTGCACCGGAGGCTGAAGAAATTTCCTCAAATTTGTGCAGTAGTTTTTTATAGGTCCTAATCCAACGAATAAACTTAATTTTCCTGAAAAACACAACAGGCAACAAATCGTAAATAACAAAAACATTATCCGCTTAAATACTGCTAGTAGTCTATCAAGTTCGAACGAATTTACATTTACAGTTATTCATCAAAATATGCAGAGATTAGGAATACATTTGAACAAGTTGAAATGATGTTATTAACTCAGGATGTAGATGTGATGTGTGTGTCGGAAAGTTTTTTAAAAGATGATGAAACTTATTTCTCTGCTATACCTGGATACAGTTTTACTAGCTATTTTTGTAGAACAAATTATAAATGCGGCGGTATTTTAATTTATGCTAAATGCAAGTACTCTGCTAACGATTACAGTAAAATTTATAATATGAGAGAAGAAAAAGTTTTTGAATTTGCCTCTGTTAAAATTAAACTCTTCAAAGTACACCTACTTATTGTGTGTGTATATAAATCTCCTGAGAGCGATACTATTACTTTTCTTAGGAAATTAGAAGAATTATTAAGCGCGATCTGCAAACATAAAAAGGATAAAATTGTCATATGTGGTGATTTCAACATTGATAATTTATTAATTTCAAAAAATCGAAGTTCATTATTAGATTTAATGAATTCTTTTGGTTTAAGATCCGTTTTCATAAACATTTACATAATTTTTGATAATCTTTCCGACAAAAGAGTAATTTTTAATGGATTTTCGACCACCCTGCTCAAAAAATTTGTTTTTCAATAGAACATTGTACAGCAAATTCCATTATTTGTAAGGGTGTTTGTTTTTCGCAAAGAAACACAGCAAATTTTCTTATGCTTCTTGAAAAAGAAGATTGGGAACAATTGTACTAGTTAAGGGATATTAATTCAAAATTTTCACATTTCTTAAACATTATTACTTATGACTTTAATATATCTTTTACGACCTCTTTCAAAAGAAATAAAACACCTACTAAACCATGGGTTACAAAAGGGTTGAAAATTTCTGCTGCAAATTAAAAAAAAATATTTAAACTTAAAAACATTGGTTTAATTACCACAGAATTTTATAACAATTATAAAAAAACTTACAGAAGGGTTTTAAGCTTTGCGAAAAGGAAACACTTTGCTGATAGAATAAAAAAATCCTCTAACGAAACTAAAACGACTTGGAAAATTATAAATGAAAATTTAGGTCGAAACATCCGCCAAAAATCTGAAATTGGCATTAAGGTAAATAATCTTGATATTAGGGAACCGTTTTATATAGCCGAGGAGTTTAATAAATATTTTATTAGTATACCGGCGAAGTTGAAATCAGAATTAGATCTAAACAGCGATCCAAAATCTTTTGTAGCAAATAAATCGTACTTAAACAGAACGCCGTTTTTGCACGACGTAGATGAGAGTGAACTAATCTCAACTATTTCATCACTAAACTCAAAAGCAACTTGTGGTATTGATGGTATTTCTACGGTTCTCATTAAGAAATATGCAATGCTTATAAAAACTCCTTTATGCCATTTAGTTAATGAATATTTTAATCAAAATTGTTTTCCAGATGTACTAAAAACTGCAAATGTCATTCCACTTTATAAGAAAGGAGATCCCGGTGATCTGTCCAATTATCGACCAATAGCATTGTTATCTTCGTTCTCTAAAATAATTGAAAAAATTATAGCATATCGTATATTACATATTACGGCTTATTTTGTAATCTAGCTAACAACATTATATTTATAGTAATTATCCTGTGTTTTCCTTACTGTATATATTTGAGTTTGAGCGAATCCTGTCTCCAATTGAGCTAACCGAGGTATAAATTTATAACGTCCTTGGTGAGAGGGTAAAAAATTACAGTTTTATATACCAGTATTTCGTATTCTTAATATATTCTTCCATTAAAGTAACTTTATGGAGTACAAGAATTTATTGCCAACTCGTATTGTTTCTATTATTTCTTCCGAGATATTATTTTGCTGCAGTTATAATAACTCCTAAATATTTAAAACTATCGACCTCCTCGAAGTTATACTTATTAATGATATCATTTTGTCCGATTCTGTTTCTTTGGATGTATTCAAATATGTGCATATGCTTCGCATTTTTTTCATTCCGTTCTTCATTTTTTTTATGGCTATCGATAAATCTTTAAAAGATAGATCATCTGCGAAAAATTCTTAAGGTAATAAATAATGTGTACATTTAGTACATTTTCAAAATGGCATAGTAACTCGTTCACCACCTACATACTGTCGGTGATACGCTCTCAATTTTCACTTTTCAGAAAAGATACTCTTTGTTATTGGTTTAACACCGTTTTTGTTGTTCGTTATTGCCCTATTGATTACTCTACTTGCTTTCTACTCCACATAATGGCGGCTGTGTTATCCTCTTTTCTTCTTTCTAATACACTTTCGTACAGTACATTCATTTTCCTGTATCTGTCTTCATTTCCATCCATGCTCTTTTCTCTCATTCTTCTAAAATCGTCGCTTTCCATATAATTTCAGTGTCTTCATTTTCTTCCTGCTTATTTACCTCAGTTCTTCACTAATCCCATTATTGTATTTACCAGTAATATTTTCTGTCTTTAATTATTCAGGAAGCCATTTTATTAACTCTTCTGACTTCTTATTTTTCTGACTTAAACTTCTTGCTCTGACTGTTGCTTGTTCCAGAAAGTTATATGTATCTCTCATTACTACGCATGCTCCGACTATTAATAATGTTCAACCATTACATGATATATGCGATTAATTATTCTAGCATTTTTTGACATTCATATGTTCCTGTGCTCGAACATGGTAGCAAAATTAACCAGGATTAGTGCATGTAATTCTAAAATCTTAAGGCCAACCCCTAAAATTTCGAAATAACTCCTACAGATCTATTCTAGAAGATCCAATGGTTTTAACGCAGATCCTTAAGCCAACATTTTATAATAATTACTACATGCGTAACTACCTTTTAAAGGTGAATATGAGAACATCGTAAGGATTGACATTTTGATTTTTTTTTAATAAAAGTCCAATTCATGCAGTGATGTCTTAAACCTGACGACCACTGCCATAAATTCAAAAATTAAATGCAACGCGGCTTGATGAACAACATTTTTAGTGCATCAGTAAACAATGTACAATTGTAAAACGTTTACATTGTCAACAAATAATAAACAACGAATTACTGTAAAATAAGCAAAAACATGCAACGACACGCCCAACAACGTTCTCTGTAGTCACCGAAAACCCGGGTCCACCGATATTAGTAATTTCATAACCATACTTTTTAATTACAACTCTTTTTCAGTTAAACAAAAGACTAATTTGCATAAAATTACCTAATTTTTAGAAAACAACACTAAAAATTAATACGGTGAAGAATATTTCGTTAAGAAATAAATGTGGAAATTTCAATGAATCAACTTCTACAAATTTAACTCAAATATATAGATTGCAATTATAGAAAGAAGCAGAATGAGAGAACTTTTTTACTACATTGACGCCAGAAACGTTTACATATAATATACACTTCTATATTTTGCATAACGATAACTGATAAAGTTACAGTAGGTTTCAGATCCTAAAACAGCCTTTGGAAACAGCATTAAGAATAGCTGATGACGGAATCGAATGAAGACGCCTAATTAAGATCAGAGTCCTTTAATCCCAATACATCTATTGAGATGCGATGCTGCTGAACCATGACGAAGTAGCCCAAGTACCAAATGACACCAAAGAAAACAAACGACATGATTGGAAGACTGCCGAAGAGATATAGTAACATCTGCAAAGAAATCTAACAATAAACGACTTCCCGGATTGGACCGTGTCATCATTGAGGAGGAAGAAGTCAATCCTACTTTCGTAAGGGGCTTCATCAGGAGAAAAGCAAAGGAGCAGGGTAACTGAACATGTAAATCACGCCAGAGGCGAAACTTTTCTAACGATCGGAAGGAGAGAGTTTATAGGCAAGTGTGGTCGAGGTTGAGTGACGGTGGGTGGGGTTTAGAAATTAGCACTTTCCACATAGAAGGAAGGAGAAAGCCTTCGTCCCGAATGAGATTATTACGGTGTTTATAAATCCCAATTGCTTCGCAAATCTTTCTGAAAAGTTTCATTAAAAGGGATCTTATGGCAGGTATCGCGTTGGTGTTCGGCGATGACTGATGATGAAACGTGACCCGATTTGAGACAGTGCTGGTGTTAGTGTATATATGTAGACTACCGACGCGCATTTGACTCATTTGAATAGTTCAGTCTTTGGGAAGTGTTGGCGAACATGGGAACCCTGCTAGTGTTCGTGTCTATAAAAGTTTAACCAACTTGTTTGAAGTCCAAGTGGCCGTAAGTTAAGGTTGTTTCCTGTCTCCGTTCTTTTTTAATGTCCGTACAGAACTTATTATGCAACGTGCCTTTCAAAATCACAGTGGGGCATCGTTGTCAACGGCAAAAACTATGGTGGTGAACGGTTATCATAGTTAATGTCACATAATAACTTCAGTATGTAATGTAGTGGATTGTTCAACAATAATCAACCAGATATACAATACCTTTTTGAATTTGAGGTTGTATCCCAATTTAATTACCTTGGCTCCGTAATTGCCAACTCTGGAAGTTGTAAAACCGAGCCTTCTTCACTTCTTGGTATCTTCAATACTAATGTATGCATCCCAAACATGGGCATTAAAAGATAAAGATCAAAAGAAACTGGATGCGTTTAAGATGTGGAGTTATAGACAAATTACAATATTACATCTTCTACTCGATCTGCATTCCGGTACATGCAATTACTAATCAACAAAAATTAATACGGAGATTGCGTAACCGAGATGTAAGGCATTCATGGTTATAATCGGCACGCAGTGAGTTCGAATCTCACACTCGGATATTGGTTTCATTTCACGCTCTCCGGCCACCATACAAACGCCTTTGGTGGTCGTGACCCCTGAAGAAGGGCAATTTCCACTAAATTCAAAGGGTTAGGCTACCCACCCACCCATGCCGCAGCGTAAAAGGGTGTATATAACTACACATTACACAATGTGTATGTAAAACTTCTCGAAATGTGCTTAAAAATTCTTCACACCTAAGACATGCCTTTATATCACTTACAATAGATGAAATTTCAAATCGATAAAATATGATAATTTATAAACTTAGTCGCTTGTTTGAGTGAATTATGTAGTATATCAGAAAACTAAATAAAAATGTGCAAAAGTTTATTCAGCCGGCTGCTTTAATCAACCGAAAACAATCTCAGTGAACGTGCGTAAGTCTTGGTAATTATTTTTAATATTTTATGCTTGCCCGGAATTTTATTAAAAGGAAATTAGATTCTTTTGCTATTTTTTTTATCTTAAAGTGTGAAGATCTGAATCCTACTGTAACTTTATCAGTTATCGTTATTCAAAATATAGAAGTGTATATTATATGTAAACGTTTCTGGCGTCAATGTAGTAAAAAAGTTTTCTCATTCTGCTTCTTTCTAAAATTGCAATTTGAGTTAATTTTGTAGAATTTGATTCACTGAAATTTCCATATTTGTTTCTTAACGAAATACTCTTCACCGTATTAATTTTTAGTGTTATGTTTTCGAAAAATCAGGTAAATTTATGCAAATTTGTCTTTTGTTTAACTGAAAAAGGGTTGTGATTAAAAAGTATGGTTATGAAATTACTAATATCGGTCGACCCTTTGTTATCGCTCGTTGCTTTCAAAGGTTTTCGGTGAGTACAGAGAACGTTGTTGGACGTGTGGGGTTGCATGTTTTTGCTTATTTTGCAGTATTTCGTTGTTTATTATTTGTTGGCACTGTAAACGTTTTACAATTGTACATTGTTTACGGATGCACTAAAAGTGTTGTTCACCAAGCCGCGTTGCATTTAATTTATGAATGTATGGCAGTGTTCGTCAGGTTTAAGACATCACTGCATAAATTGTTTAAAATTTCAATCCTTACCATGTTCTCATATTCGCCTTTAAAAAGTAGTTACGCGTGTAGTAATTATTGTAAAATGTGGGCTTAAGGATCTGCGTTAAAACCAGTGGATCTTCTAGAATAGATCTGTAGTAGTTATTAGTAGCTTCAGCGTACTTATGCGAACGTTTTGTCCGTCCGTCCGTCCGTCCGTCCGTCCGGATCGCCTGTAACTTTCGAACGGCTACAGATATCGAAATTTTGAAAGGGGGCAAAGTTGTTGCTAAGGTCCCGAGCACCTTCATGCGCTATTTGGTTTTGGCTTTCCACTTTGCAAAATTTCCAAGCATTGTAGCACAGTGGCGGTTTGTCCACTTGGCGCCATCTACAGAAGCTCGGTGGTCACGTTTTGAACTACACATTCTGAAGCTACTCGTTAGACCTGTCCTTGAGCAGTTTATTTCGAAATATTAGGGTTTGGCCTTAAGATTTTAGAATTATATGCACTAATGCTACCATGTTCGAGCACAGGAACATATGAATGTCAAAAAATGCTAGAATAATTAATCACATAAATCATGTAATGGTTGATGCTAGACACCCTTACAACATTACTAATAGTCGGAGCATGCGTAGTAAGAGAGATACAGATAATTTTCTGGAACAAGCAAAAGTCAGAGCAAGAAGTTTAAGTCAGAAAAATAAGAAGTCATAAGAGCTAATAAAATGGCTTTCTGAATAATTAAAGACAGAAAAGATTACTGGTAAATACAATAATGGGATTAGTGAAGAAGACACTGAAATTATATGGAAAGCGACGATTTTAAAAGAATGAGAGAAAAAAGCATGGATGTAGGTGGTGAACGAGTTACTATGCCATTTTGAAAATCTACTAAATGCACACATTATTTAAAGATTTATCGATAGCCATAAAAAATGAAGAACGGTCGACACTCATAATAATTTATACAGACGGAATGAAAAAAGGCGAAGCATATGTACATATCTGCATACATCCAAAGAGACAGAATCGGACAAAATGATATCATAAATAAGTATAACTTCGAGAAGGTCGATAGTTTTAAATATTTAGGAGTTATTATAACTGCAGCAAAATAATATCTTGGAAGAAATAATAGAAACAATACGAGTTGGCAATAAATGCTTGTACTACATCAAGTTACTTTAATGGAGGAATATTGTTAGCTATATTTATCTATATTTTCCTTTACCTACCTTTAGGTCATCGCTATATCTCTTAGTTAACAATCGATCACTATAAGAGTATATTTGAGGCCCGTCTCTAGCATCAGTGAAGACGTCGCGGATTCTAGTTTATGATGTTGATAATTGGCGCCAACAAGTTAAACTCAAATATACTGATATAAGCCAAGAAACTTGTAACTTTACTTTCTATCAACTAATAACAATACGATTATTGAACTCCCTATCAAAATGAAAGAAAGCAATACTTGTAGCTAGTTTTATTAATACTAGAACATTATTACCATCGATCAGACAATTAGCATCTTTAATATTACAACCTAACGCAGGGTACCCCAAATAGCTTAACTTAAACCGCTCGTAAGTTTAATGGTTACACAGTTTTTATATGCAAAAATATCATCAGATTCTAGCTAAAACACTTATCTTTGTGCCGATATACTCGCAGACATTTAATACGTCCCGTTACTCCTATCACATGTCAGCTTGACAGGTCCCAACCTCGGTTGTCATTCGCTACACATCGACCCCCAAGACTGCGGTTGATTCTCCGTAGATTATCTTTCCAAGATTTTCCGCCTAATAGTTGTTGCTATAAATCGAATTTCCAGGTAACAAAAGGCAAATGCCACATTAAACTACATACCCTGTTTACAGGCAATAAACTTCGCAATCGTTGAATTCGTGTTTCCCAAATCGCTTCACAGCTTGAATATAATATTTATTGGAAAAATGACATCCGCTTAATGATCTCCCTTACAGGAACGGTTGGCCAGTAACCCAATTCTTTACTATCACCAAACCATATTAAATGGCGAGATTGTCATTTACACCCCACGAAAACTCTTGCCTTTTTTAAAAGCTGATATACAAATTTTCTCTCAAACAAACAACCGTTGTTTTTATATCCTCTCTAGCAACGAACAAAGCCAATCTGATATTAATTTTATAGCGTCACTCTCACTAGATTCCTCATTCAACACTAGTATTAATATCAAATGCTTTTGACAAGTAACAATATATCAATAATACAAAATACTAGTATATAAATCTGTAACGTTTTACCCTCTCACTAAGGGCGTTATAAATTTATACCTCGGTTAGCTCAATGGGAGACATGATTCGTTCAAACTCAAATATATACAATAAGGAAAACACAGGATAATTACTATATATATAATGTTGTTAGCTAGATTACAAAATAAGCCGTAATTCATAGTAAAACTGAATTGTACATTATGAAAATAACAAATTCTTCTGGGGGGTCGTGTTTCTGGTTTCCCTGGTGAACTATAACCAACCCACCTAGCAGATCTGCACGGTTGCAACGGGCGTTGCACCAAGTGTAACAGGTAATTACAGAACGCGGCGGCCGGAGGCAACGTGCTAATTATAGATTTTGACCGGTAGGTCGAATGTCCCTTCAGGTTGATCTTTTAGCTTAGCCATTTGTTTACAGTTTATTGTTCTGCAATTAGGCGTTGAATTTAGCAAGTTTGAGGGTTACCTGGGGTTGGTCGTGACGCGTAGATACCAGTGCGGAGCGTGCTGGTGCCTTACATGGTCAGGCGTTGATCTTGAAGCGGCGATACGGCGAAATTCTGTTGATAGCGTTTGTTCGCTTTTAGCCGGAAAACTGCATTTGACAGCTCGCCGGCGGTGAATTAGTGGAAGGCGGGCTCGATCTTCGGACATCAGGAAGTCGACTTTAAACGTCCAAAACGGACCCTCCAGGTATTTGGTGTTTGCGCTTAGGGACTCAGCGGTAGGGAATAGCAAGACAGTTTATCTACCAAGCTAGGGTTTAAACCTAAAGAATTCTATTTTTCAAGACAGTTCAACTATCAAGGCAAATAGAATTATAGCGGCTTCGCTTTACAGGTAAGGTACGGAAACTTTAGCTTAAGAGCTGACAGGTCAGCTGCCACTTCTTATGAAGCATGGACTGGTAAGGGTTGGAGGTTTACTCCGTTAGACAGTTCAGCTGCCAGTTCGGTGGACTCAGACAGGAGAGGATGAGGCTAGTTGAGAAGGGTAATCTCAAGTTCTTGAAATGGAAGTGAAATATTTTTTTATATCCTTCTGACGGCTTTATCGGTGTAGCGGTTTTGGGTTCCCATGGACTTCGCGCATAGCGGGTGTCTTTGCATTATCGTAAACCACGCGCTGGCTAGATGTAACGCTCGATAAGGTGATGTACAAATTTAAATACATTTAATGTATCAATAAAATTTTCTGTAGGAGCTAGCTTTACAAAACTATCATTTGACCAATTTTCACATGTATATCGAACCTGATAGTCGCTTTGTTAACTTAGTGGGGGAGGAAATTCCCCACGGAAAAATACCAATAGGGGACAACATCACAGCTAATTTAAGTGTTATGGGCATAGCAAATGAACAAGAAAGGATGTTGGACAGAGAGCAATGGATACAAATCATGAAGTCAGCCAAGCCCCACTCTGGGTTGTGAACTAAGAAGACAGAGAACTCTTTTGGAATACAAGATATAATTGTATGGGATTAATATGTTATCTATGCCAGAGTGATATCTTTACTTCTTTGTCTAATCATGGGTACACATTTCTCAAAATAAAAAATGTCCTAGACGTTTTAAAATAACACAAAATATTGATTTCATTAATGTGCGCCTAATATTCAGTGATGTGCAAGGGACGAACAGGGGCTATTTCCGTATTTGGATCTCAAGGACGGTACTAAATTAACGATGAGGATAATGATTAGGAAACACGTCTTTTAATGTGACGCAGGAGTGAGAGGATTGTTAAAAACATGTGTTATTTGGGTTATGTTCTATAAAACGAAATTCTATTTTGTATCATAATAAATTTAATTTTGTGTATATTCATATTAATCATACTCCTTGGTTATGTCAATGCTCGTTTAGGATTGTCGTTAGATTTCGTTTCATAGGAAGGACTTGTTCTAAGTTTCGCGCTGCATAAAGCCATCTCTTCTGTGAAATTCCTCTTCTAGATTTTATTTTTGATTAAGCTGCTCTGCTTATTGAAGTAACAAGTCAAAACTTTCCTATTTGCATCTGTAATTGTGAAAAATTACTTCCACAGCGGTGCTATAAGAACTGAAAACTGAAGTTGAAATTTAGGTGCAGTTCTTCAATCTGAAATCATTTAAAGTTGCAGTTTGTTTGGAATAAATAACTCGAGCTGTAGCTGAATTGCCGCTTGTCTGCTAATTCACCGGCCCGAATATCTTGCTCTAATTGTGCAATGAGCTTAGTTACAATTTACAGCGTTCTCCGCATTGCTGAAGTTGAATATAGAACAGTTAAAATCCAAACTCTAATTTTGCAACCTGAGTTTTCGGAAGCCAATCGTACGTGCGGTCCTTTGTATTTTCAGGCAGAAGCTAATTATGCATATATTTCGAACTTTTACTTTCCATGGAAACTTTCTAAATTAAATACGCAAAGTGGGGAGGAGAGTAGTAAAAATGGCTTTTCCGGTTGCTCTTTTAAAATTCCGAGCACCCACCACGAATGCGATCGCGAACACGTCTGCACCTGAAGCAACTTTTCTCGTCTTTTCTTGCCGCGTTCCTGCATACAACTGATATTTGGAAGAAACATGGAACATTTTTTAGGATTATGCTGCTTTTATCTATGATGGTAAACGAAAACATTTTAAAATATGGCGATAAACCTTATATACAACACATTCTAGTACAATTTCTAAAAATATTTATTAACAAAATAATGTATGTTCCTCCTTTTCATCAGAGTAGCAATGCATCCTGTTTTCCGAAATTTAGCGGGTAAAGCAAGTTTTTTACATTTTTGTTAGACAGGAGAATTGTAATTTAAAGCCACCCATATAACTACTATCAACATCAGTTCAGTTTTATACAGTAATTTTGCACTTCATCAACAATGGCATAAAAATGGCATACTGTAGTATACTAATATACTCAGTGCTTGTAAAAATCTGTTATGTTGTCTTAAATTCAATTCGAGTTGAAGATAATAGATTGTTATATGATTTTAAGACGAGACAGGAACTTCAATCAAACATCAATATTTTCTTTTATTGAATCTTAAAATATTGACTTCTAAAACATTTAAAAGTATTTTTTTTTTCATTTAATTTTAATTGGCTATGCAGGCCATTACATACATACAGTTGGGCAAGGTAAAATGTTTAGTTTTATTTTTCAAATTATAGTTGCACAAGGCTGGAAGTGTAAAAAAAATGTTTCAGTTGTGGATTGTGTATTTACAAAAGGTAAAATAGAGCCGTAGTTTAATAATTAGGATAATAAAAATGCTAAATTCCGACCGCTTACCTTCGATATGCAAGCGCGTGGGGAAGAGTTTCTGGACCATCTTGGGTGTACCATTTAGCCGCAAAACCAGATTAAACATTTAGTGAAACATAAAACTTAGATTGGTGAGCAGACGTGTTCAGCTTGCGGGTGAATGAGGATAGACTGCGTTGCGAGATCTAATATTTGAGAAAAAAAATTAATATTATATGTTGTAAAGTTTCTGATTTACTGATTTCAGAAAAATATTAAAGCATGTTTAAAGAAAACTCAAATCCAGTATTCGCAAAAGTTGGAAATAGGCAGAAGTTTTAGGTATAAAAGTAATCTTTAAGATACAGACGAACACATTTCTTGAAAATACCCCGAAGCGGGGTTAACTTAGTTTTCAAAATGGGTATCCCAACATTACACGTTTTACCTTTTACATCACGTGCAAACGAATCGCTACGAATCACTTAGAAAAATGGTAAACTATTACTTGAAATTGAATAGAAATATGCTATTTTCGTACAAAATTTTATGTATGGCAATTGTAACAGTGTAGATTATTTTTTTTTTGATTGGGCAACTGTTATAAATAGAAACCTACACCTACAAAGTTGCGGATTTCTATTATTTTATATGCTTGGATAGTATGACATATTTAAGATAGTTGTTGCAAAGAAAACTCATCGAATTACGAAGCAATCTTTTTTCAATTTACTTATCGATGCAAGTACTGCATTTTAATCATTATATACCTACATGCATAACTATAATAAATAGAGCATTTACAAATAAAATACGTGTCTTAAACACCGGAGTAGTGGAATTATGTCACAAAAATGCCCTATTTATTGCGAATACCTTCTTAAAAAATTGAAAAATGGCGGTAATTAAAATAATGATTTGAGAAAAGCATCTAAAAGCGAATGGTATTGGGTATTGGGTATGATTGTGTACAAGTTCGACTTCATAATAACATAACTTTTTAACTTATAGTTGTGATTTCTGTTAATACAATTTTTTTAATTAATGTCAAATTATCATGACTACACGAGGGCGAGATAGTTCATTGGAGACGGAATAGGTTTTTTTACAAAAGCTTAAATCAAATAAAATTACAAAGGGCGCTAATCAGTTTGTAATACAATAAATATGTTCACGGCAGTGACGAGAACACATAAACTCAAAAATATAGTCGTCGGCTGTATAATCTGGAACGAACTTAGTAAACCGCTAGTACATAATAGGTTTGTAGTAAGTAAAATACAAACTTTATGGTAAAATATGTATCATAAGTAGCTATATTACCAAATACATACAGCTTTGCAAATATTAACAGAGTGGGTCTAAAAATACTAAGCAATAATCGGCAAAGCAGTAAACGTAGGTTGAAGGTTACGGGACCTCGGTAGGCGAGCGGCGATTGCCGTTGCAGCCGAGGTCACATTGAAAATCATGGAGCGCTCGAGCCGGAGCGTTGAGAGTTCAACTCCCGGCACGGGCGGTCTAGATTTTCAATTAATTAAGGCTAGGTTTAAGTGACGCCCGCGCCCCCTGAAGTAATGCGTAAGCGGTTCCGGGGGGCAACGGTAGTCGGTAGGAAAAAAAAAAAAAAAAAAAAGGTTGAAGGTTATTTTTTGTTATAAAAGCACGTAATAAAATTAACAAAAGTAGTAAATATCGGTAAATGTGTGGCAGACTGGTAGAGTGCTTACGCCAGCAGTCGGCAGGTAGTGGGTTCGAGCCCCACCTCCGGACATTGATAATATCGAACACTCTCCGGCCATTATACAAACACCTTTGGTGGTCGTCACCCCTGTGAGGGCATTCTTCCTTAATTCAAGGAGTTCGGCTAGCCACCTACCCCGGCCGAGGCTTAAGGTGGCTTATAAAACCACACTTACTGTGTGGAAGTAGTAGGCTGCCAGCCTATATTAAGAGGAAGAAGAATAAATAACTCGAGGGGGGGGGGGGTTGCGAAGCTCCTGTCGAGAGCAATACTGCTTGGTAAAATGATTCGATAAAGTTAAATAAGTCACCAATATCTAGCGGGATACTCTTACTATAATCACAAGTTTGTAATTGTTCATAACTAGCTGCAATCGAACTCGGCTCGAACGCCAGAAGACTAGATTACTACGAATAAATGGTCATAAAGCACCTGCAGTGTCTTGATGCACCAAAGCGGCTGCGAAAAGAGACCTTCCGTACAAAACGCAGAGGTCAGGTTATATTACCAAATCATGGTCAACATAAAGCATCAGCGTAACAGAAACATCTAAAAATGGGTGTGATTGAGCATGGAACTTAGATCATAAGTAGAATTATGGCTGATAAGAGAAATTTAGTATTTTAAATATGTAGCTAAACTAATCCACAATGTTGAAATAATCTTCCCATTACGTCGCCTTCAAACCAAATGCACATAATTGTGAGTGTAAAGACATTCCAAACTCAAATTTGTACGTGGAATGCAAAAACTATGCAAATGAAAGCAACGATTCAGCGTATCTTATCATTCAAAAATCAGGAAGCGGAAGGATCTCTCCGACCTTTAAGTATAAAATGGGAACTCTATTAGATATTTATTTTAACTTGTTACAGTTCTTTGTGTATTAGTAAAACATATGACAATTATGTTCGGTTTGAAAATTCAGTTTAATTCTGTTTTAAAATCAAGTTTTGTAAGTGCAAAATTTAAAATTGTCTCGATTTCATTCCAGGTAATATATACTGTGTATGCAAAATATTGTTTTCCTCCAACAACGTTTTTGAGTTATACCGCCAACAGAGAGACAGACAGACAGACGGAATTAAGAAAACCTGTTATTCGTCATCTAGGGATCTTGAAAAGTGAAGATCTGGAGAAATCTCGGAAGGTGATTTTTTCGCGATTACACTACTTTCTTTCGTCTTTTAGACGAGGAAAGTAAAAAGGCTTGGATAAAAATAGAATTAAAATATTTCATTGCTACTTGACATTTTGTCGTTTCTGAATTTGTCAGATGCAAAGCTTTTATTATAACGGATGTATAAAGAACTCTATGAGTTAGTTTTGAGGTAGGCGATATGTGTATCAATTCTTTAAAATTTGGCTTTATACTTGTAATCATGAAGGAGTAAGCGACAGTAGCTAAATGATTACAAGTGGCAAAAAATATTTAATTTCATTAAATTCATTTTTATTTCAAGTAGATAACATGTTGAACAGCCCTCGTATGTGTTGTAAAGTTATTGTAGCGGTAAAAATTATAATGAATCAAAACTGATGTGCCTGAACTAATCTATAAATTGTTACCGTGTACTTATTAGCACATAATTAACGTTTAAAACTATTTTAAAAATTTTAATTTCGTCTAGCAAATTACAGAAAATCGTTTTTATACTTTTTTTTCTCGATAACGGTTGCAGATACGAAAAAACTGCAAGAGAACAAAAAGATTCTAAACAAAACAGAAAACTCAATTTGTATTTTAGAATCTAACAGCGGCGCACCGCAAAAAAGTTCAGGGGGAGAAAAGGAAGCATGACCCCTGAAAAAATATCTCCCTGTAGATTCTCACAACAATTTGATATGCTCAATGATGTAAGCTCTGCAGTGTAACCTGTATTCCAAATTTGAGCTAAATATCTCAAAAACTGCAGGAGCTATAAAGGAAAAAGTTAAAAGTTAAAAAAAATTGACCGGAAGTCGACCTCGGAAAAGAAATCCGATTTCCGGTTTCTATATATTTTTGGAATCTACTCTGCAAGCTGAGTCAAATGATATATATCTCGTCCTCCTAAAATATATCTCCATTTTCTTGCTTCTCAGGTAATAATAACAAGTTAACAAAAACTGCAGGAGCTATAAAGGAAAAAGTTAAAAGTTAAAAAAAAATTGACCGGAAGTCGACATCGGAAAAGAAATCCGATTTCCGGTTTCTATATATTTTTGGAATCTACTCTTCAAGCTGAGTCAAATGATATATATCTCGTCCTCCTAAAATATATCTCCATTTTCTTGCTTCTCAGGTAATAATAACAAGTTAACAAAAACTGCAGGAGCTATAAAGGAAAAAGTTAAAAGTTAAAAAAAAATTGACCGGAAGTCGACCTCGGAAAAGAAATCCGATTTCCGGTTTCTATATATTTTTGGAATCTACTTTGCAAGCTGAGTCAAATGATATATATCTCGTCCTCCTAAAATATATCTGCATTTTCTTGCTTCTCAGGTAATAATAACAAGTTAATTATTACAAGAAATACCTACCTTATTTTTAGCTATTTTAAAACAACTGGCTATTATGGTTACAATGTAACTACGTGCAACGGTCTTTGGTACGTGGATTTGTGAAAAACTGATGGCAAATAATTTACACGCACAGTACCAAACACTAACAAAGGCTCTAAATGGCCTGTCTATTACAAAAAGCTCAACTATAATCGATAATTACAATCAAAGTGTAGCCATGATTTTCAGTTGAAGTTCACGTCGCTGCTATTAACCACCCACTTCAGCCCATGTCACGTTCTTCAGGTACTACTGCATTTGCACATCTTGCATTTTGCTCAATTTTTAGCAGCCTATACTCGTAGTCTGCTAGAAAAGTTTCTTACATAACGCCTAGTAAGCTTTAGTTTGCTAGAAAGACGAAAAAATGTGTCTAACGGTTTATAAAGGATATATCCTTTATCTAATAGACTTGTCTGTCCGTCCGTCCGGGACGCTGTTTCAGCAGCCAAACCGTAAGAGATAGAGAATAAAGTTATTAAAGTTATGTGTTTGGAACGGTCATGTCAGCTCAGGAACAGAATTTCAGTCACGTGACACTTCCGGTTTTCGAGAAATCACAAAATAGACCGTTTTTCAAATAGAACGCGTATTAAATAAAAACTGTACCCAGACCTGGAAGGTGTCAAAGTGGTTGCCTAACCGATCGACGTTTTAAGGCGCAGAGGGTCGCAGCTCCGTTTGGCTGCTGAAACATTTTTATTTAATACGCGTTCTATTTGAAAAACGGTCTTTTTTGTGATTTCTTGAAAACCGGAAGTGTCATGTGACTGAAATTCGGTTCCTGACCTGACATGACCATTCCAAACATATAACTTTAATAACTTTTTTCTCTATCTCTTACGGTTTGGCTGCTGAAACAGCGTCCCGGACGGACGGACGGACGGACAAGTCTATTAGATAAAGGATATGGCAAACACCTGTTCAGCAGCTAGGCAATATATATCTATTCAAGATAGATTTAATAATTGACTCCTTATACAAATTTAAGCCTAATACAATATCGACCTGAAACGTCGACATGAATTTTTAATTTTATAAAAAATATATATTTTTAGATGAATTTAAGCAAATTATAAGCCCTTTGATATAAATTATTAATAACTGGTTTTATTAAATATTTATAGCTCCAGCAAATACAATTACTCTTAAATCAGGTCGGTACATGCATTACAAAGATTATTATTGCAAATGAAAAATCGTTTTGTTCAATAAAAGCTTACTTTGAAAATTTTCTGACAGTTCTATACTTGTCAATGTCAAAAAACTATAAAAATGGAAAATCAGTCAAAGTATTATTTGTTACAATTCCAATAATCTGATAAACATGAAAAATTGTAAGTAGTTCTTTTTAATTATTCAATTAATTTTATTATAATGTTTATACTGTTAGCACTTTCTACAAATACCTGCAGTTGTCACTACTCCAAACACTTCAATCTGTCTCTTCACTGTTCCAAATGTATTGCACCTGCTTACTGAACATATCCTCTGAACATCAACCCAATAGCAACCGCAAACATCTTTCATCCAAACATAACAGTACACCCGTTTACTTCCACCAAGAAGCCAGACAAGGCCCACTACTAGTAACTGCAATACCTTTTATCCATTTGACAAGACGTTCTTTCCTACTAGGAGCTCGATGAGACACGATACCAATAAATGAAACGCCCTTTATCCAATTCACAAGATGTCCACCACGAGAAGAAACTTGACAAGGTCCAATACCAGTAAATGAAACGCCCTTTATCCAATTCACAAGATGTTTACCCTAAGATGAAGCTCGACGAGATCCACAACCAATAAATGCAACGTCTGTCATCCAAACCACATGACGTAATCCACCAACAATAAATTCAGTACAACACCCAATTTCTGAGAACACTTTTTTTGTATATTGTAGCATTTCACTTTTTATTGTAATCATACCATACTCTTCCTTCTCCATAAATTCATTACACAGTTTATGTTTAAAATTTACTTTTGCTTATTCTCGCTAATTTAGCACCAAGTATACCCTTTTCTGCACCAACCAAATTAATAAAAATAACTTTATCAAAGGGTTATATTCAAATTTTGAATTTTTACAAAATAGGTTTTACATGTTTTCGATTCAAAATTTATTATTCTCCTCTAAAATTTTCCATAGTAACATATTTCACGCATTTATTTAAAAATTTAACACCCCTAGATAATATGCTAATAAGTCCATTTTTACATCTCTTATTGAATGACTGATTCAAATAATTATTATTTGACATTAACATTCCACTTTTTATTCAAGCACTATTTAAAAACATTTGTTAGAACCTTTCTGTTTCTTAATCTGAATTGCTCTTTAATAACACCAAACATCTATCCATATAATTCAGAGAATCATATTTTTCATTGATAATTTAGAACCTTATTTCTGGATATTAAATGCATTGCCTGATTTTAATTTGATATATAATTTCTTAATAAAATTTTGAATAATTATTCTGACCTTGATCTGCTTGTACCTTTTAATAATTAAGTAGTTTATTTTTCTATCTAGGAATTAATTTTTATCAACAAATCAGCAGTCTCGATATGCAACCACAATATTTATATGACAGAATTTAAAAAAATGTGTAATTAAAAGCGCCGTAGTATTAGGAAACAGTAATAAATTGGTAAAATAAAAAATATCTACATTTTACTCTTTGAAAGTTTAAAAAACAAGGAGTCTTATCAAGAAGTGCAGTAATTATTTATAGGCTTTTAATAACTTTGAATAGATATGAATGAAATAATAAGTTATGAAGCAATCTGTAACTTAACATATTTGAGAAAACCTCATGTGCACATAAATTAGATAAGCGTTTATCTAAAAACCTGGTAGAAAAGAAAACTAGGCATCTTCTCACCTTTCTAAACAATCGATAAGGCTTTAATCAGGGAAAGTGCATCCTGTAGCCGTTGAATTAAAATGGAAATGCAGCTCGTACCAACGAATGCTAAGGACGCCCCCAGTTAGAGGGATACCACCACAAAGCAGTGTATAATTAGATGTATCATTACTGAATTCAACAGACTGACTGCGTTCGAATAATTAATCATTAAACCACACTGACTACAACCACCCCAATTACACGTTGTCAGCCACTCCTGCGATGAAATTTACAGTGCACAAATTAAAACAAACTATACTCTATCTGACACTGGTTCATTCAATTAGTGCCTTTGTGGTAGCTTTTTATGTTTTTTGGTTCGTATTTTGAGTTTGCCAGGAAGATTTTATGCTTTCGATATAGCAGAAAAGGTCATTTCCTGTTTTCAATATCGTTTTAGTATTTTCCAAGTAACATTATTATGTGAATGCGTATCCAGTGGCGAAATGGCGAAAACACCCTATACAGGGTGAGTAACATAATTACGTGTAAAAAATTTAACTAAAGCTCCTTTAGGCCAAAACAAAGCAATTAACCTAATACATTTTAGTACCGAAATGCTTCGTTAAAAAGATACAATATATTAATGAAAAAAATAGAAGAAGCTTTGGTTACATTTTTACACCCAATTATGACTCACCTTGTATATTATATAAATATAAAAACATCTATTATTATTACTAATGCAAAATCTGAACAAAATCACTTTTTGTTTCTAATATGAGCTACGAGGGTCACTCTATATATTGTGATATACATAAAGCCTAGACATTTTAGAAGACCCCTATCTATTTTATTAAAAACTTCAATCCAATCTAGATTACTATGCAAAATAAGATCTGGAAAACTTATGCCATTTCCGTAGAAAACAATTTCAAAAGATCAGTCAAAATTGATCTCAGCCGAGAGCATTTTCGCGCTATGATATATGAGTTCAAGTGTGGTTTGAGCGGAGTTGAATGCTTGGATAGAATGAAATCCGCTTTTGGAGAAAAAAGTCATCTAGAGCAACGGTGTTTCGATGGTATGGAGTTTTTAAAAGAGGCTGTGTTACTCTTAAAGATGGCACCCGTGAAGGACGTTCAAAAACTACAGTAACTCCCGAAAACATCCAAGCTGCTAGGAAAATGGTAGAAAAGGACAACAAAGTGACGTATGCCATGATGGAAGAATCCCTTGGTATTGGATCCGAGTCAATTTCAAGAATTTAATATCAAGAAATAAAACTAAAAAAAGTTGTTCAACTCGGTTAGGACAGTGAGGTGAGGATCTACAGAGATGACCCAACTCCGGTGACGCCCAAAAAACAGCGATCCATGAAGAAAGTGATGTTTGCTGTATTCTTCAGGAGCACGGGATTGGTAAAGGCTGTTAGGCTAGAACATCAGAAGACAGTACAGCAAACTGGTACAAGACTATCTGTCTTCTTCAGGTGATAGAGGAGCTTACGGTAAAAGGTTTATTCTTACGTCATGACAACGCTTCTTCTCATATCGCAAAATTAACAGTAGATTACTTGAAAGAAAATGAAGTCAAGGTTATTTCACATCCACCCCATTCTCCGAATTTAGCAATGTGTGATTTCTGGCTTTTCTTTAAATTGAAAAAGCATCTAAGGGGTCGTCGTTTTAATTCTGTAGAGGAGATTGAAACTAAGGTTATGCAGATTTTTAACACCTTAAATCCAAGTGACTGGCATTTTGCATTTGAAGAGTGGAAGCGAAGATTACAAAAATATATCGACTATGAAGGGGACTTTTTTGAACATAAATAAAAAAAAACAAAACTATTGTTAATAGTTACTTTGTATCTCACAATATATAGAGTGACCTTTGTATGATAGGTAATCATAAAAATCAAAATGATATATAGAGTACGTCTTCGGATTGAGTTGATAAGAGAAAACACTTTTTACTTCCTTTTACAATAAATGTATTGGATTTACCCCAAAAATTCGTAATTGAGTTTTCAACAGATCTTCACGTTTTAGAGTCTCCTGAAGCCAAAAAACATGTTTTTGTTCATTGGTTCTGCCAGCTTGTGTGTAAACAGAATATTTCAACATTGCGACAGCAACCTTTTGAAGAAAATCGCATAACCGGAAGTATCTTGTATACTCCTGTAATTTTTCAGCTTTTTTAGATTTTTTTTTAAAAACGGCTCTAACGATTGTCTTCTAACGTTACATTTTTATTAAATTGTGTATTCATGTGAGATAGGTAATTTTCCAGTTGAATACCTCTAAAAAATATATTTTATAGGACATTTGAAACTTTGGTATGGATTTTGTGTAAGAGCGACTACTACTACAATATTTTGATTGTGATATCACTTCCGGTTATACCAAAAGTGGCTCTTAATTTTGTTATTTTAAATAGAACACCCGGTATATTATAAAATTTTTGAATTATGCTTAAAATTTTAGAGGAAATTTGTCTTTTCAACTATCTATTTTGTACGGTTTCTGTAGAATTTATAATTTTTGACAAATTCTAAAAAATTTAAAAACAAATTTTTGACTAATAAGATCACTGTAAAAGGAAGTTGTGTGCGTGTATCACACCAAATTTTTTATTTTAAATTTTTCGTAGAAAAGTCGTTTGGGTCTTATAAAATCTACGGTATCATGAAGAAATTAGATATACTGGCCTAATGTAAGAGAAAAAACAAGAATGTACCTCTAATTTTGATTTTAGAGGAAAATGCTATAAGAAATGCTATTTGAAATGAAAACATACGTCTAAATACAAAATTTCAGCTATTTACTCGTATTTTTATGTAATTAATAATACAATATTAGAAAATAATTAAGTTACTATTCAAATTGAATCCCAGCCAGATTTACGCATATCTCCTTCTTTTTTCAAACTCTATAGTTGTTTTTTCTTTCGTTTTGAGGAATCTTAGCAATATATCTTCTGATTTTTTTAGATGTTTTACATTCTCAAAACCTATTTCTATATCATCTAGGAAACGTAGATGAGTTAAATACGATCTATCGATGTAAATGCCCTTTCATTCTCACCTTATACTTTCGAAGAGGTTTTCCAACACTAGAGTAAATATTTGAAAGACAGTATCTCCCCGATGAATACTTCTTTTAACTTTAACTTTATCTGTCTTGATATCTATCTTTTTGTCAAGTTTTGATTGCAAGGTTGCCTTTTATTAAATGCTTCTCAGTGGCTTTGAGTACCTTCAGCCTATTCTTGCCTTATTTAGATCCTGACCACATTTTGATAGTTAACCGTTTTGTGAACATTCTCAAAAGCCATGTGGATAGGAATACTATATTTGGCGGCGCTTCAAGAAGTAAACGGATTGTTTGAAGATAGTGTATTTTATTTTATAGCCATTACGAATTCGATTGGCTGATAGAAGTCGAATTTGTTTGTTAGCTGATTCACCATAATTTGTATCAACAGTTTATAAAGATCTGAAGGTACGCTTATAAACCTACATTTTCTAGGTTCTTGTTATTGTCTTCCTGATAAATCAGAATTACTTCACCATTTTGCCATAAGTCGGGAATTATACCTTCTTCTAACCATTTTTACTTCTCTCGTCTAAAAGACGAAGGAAGTATTGCAATCGAAAAAAAATACTTTCCGAGATTTCTTCAGATCTTCACGTTTCAGGGTATCTAGATGACAATAGACAGAATAAACAGGTGGTTGGGAAGGAAGGGCCTGCAGCTAGTACATGCAAAGACGGAAGCGGTCATTCTGGCAGGAAGATACACACTGAAGTCAGTAACAGTAAGTACAGACGGGATGGAAATATGAAGCAGAAGAGAGCTAACGTATCTAGGCATAACATTCCGGCACAATATGAACATGGGGGCTCATATCGTAAAGGTAACGCAGAAGGCGGACAGAGCGTTAACAGCACTGAGCAGATTGATGCCAAATGTAAAAGGTCCAAGAGAGGGAAAAAGAAAATCACTATGCAGTGTAGCACAATCAATTATTTTATATGGAGCGCCAGCATTGAAAGAATGGGCTACGGTGGAAAAATACAAGAAAAAGTTGGAACGAGTGCAAAGAAAGGCGGCCATTCGAATATCAACACGCCTACAGGACAGTAGCTACAAAGGCAATACAGGTTGTAGCGGGGGTTATTCCAATACATTTGTTAGGGCAGGAAAGGAGCTACGAGAAAAATGTGAACACCAAAATAAAAAAGGTAGAAGCCCGTGACCGGACTTTGGCAAAATGGCAAAAAGAATGGGAGGAAGAGACAAAAACCTCACAGTGGACCAAGAGGTTAATACCAGAGGTGACCCCATGGGTGAACAGGAAACAACGACAGATAGAATACTACATCACACAGTTTCTTACAGGGCATGGGTGTTTTGGTACCTACCTGTATAGATTTAAGATTGTAGAAAATGAGGGATGCAGATACTGAGAAGGCAGGGACACCCCTGAACATACTTTAATGATGTGCAGAAGATGGAACGGCATAAGGGACAGAATGAATTCAAAGATAGGGGAGGAGGTGACCTTAGATAATATAATCGACTTTATGCTAGAAGAGGAGGCTAAATGGGATGAAATTAGTAAAGCAATTAGAAAAATACTCAAAACTAAAGAAACGGAAGAAAGAGAATAACAGAAGGAAAAGAACGTAGTGAAGAATGCTAACAGGCGATACCACTACGATTCTTGATTCGAGGAGGGCTTTTAGCAGGTAAGAATCCTGCATTCTTGGGAGAAACCCCAAGGTCTTACGAATATTTCCCCTCCTCAAAAAAAAAGATGACATAAAACAGATTTTCTCAATTCCGTCTATGTCTGTCTGTATGTCTGTAGATTATATGTCTACCTGGCAGATTATATGTTTACCTGGCATGAAACCGAGAAGAAAATTTCGGAGAAATATGTACAGGGTGAGCACCTTAATAAAATATATGATTATTTTTGCTTTAACTGAGAAATAGATAAAAGTAACGATTTGCACATAGCTCAGGATTTATCATGGGTGAAAGTGAGACGAAACAGATGCAGGGTAAATATCATAAATTGGGCAGACTAGTATGGTGTCCTTATACCGCGATAGAAATTCCTACAACTCTAGCATGGCCGTGGGTCAGTTGTTCAAGCGGCTGTAAGTGGCTGACCCGAGCGGCGAACTAGAAACTAGGCTTGAAATAGTCGCATGTGAACGAGAAGTTCAAATCCCAGTGGACTACTTTTTTGCAAATTGATGTAATTAGAGCGAGGGACCCGTGTAAACCCTTTACAAGTTTTTTTTTCAAAAACTGTAGTTCTGGTCTGCTCATTTTCCACATTTTAGCACCCATCCTGTTCTTTCAGGGTGGTTTCTTATTTTGTATCTGTTTTAGAGCAGCTCTTACTTCTTTCTTCGTATTAACGTTAGTAAATGTAATCTTTATTTCATACTTTATGCTAACTCAGTATGCACTGGAAAAACACTTGTAAAAAAGTATACTAATTTATTAGTTGACATTTTATCATGATATTTTGGCATTTCATACTACTCAACAAATTTAACAATTTTCAATAAGAAGTGAGATAACGGATGAGGGCCATATATCATAATAATTTTCGGCCTATCGATAGTCTTTAATTAGATTATTTATAAAGTTTGGCATTTAAGTAGCTACATCGACATATATTAATAAAATTCCATCTCCTATGAAGACTTAAAACAAAATATTTTAAATAGCAAAATTTTACTCAGTAATAGCTCGTATTTGGAATGTATCTATTCAAAAGAACAAGAATTTAAAACGAGAAAAACGAGAAAAACGAGGTTCGGTATTGGAAAGTGGATTATGAATTTTTCATCATCTAAAACCCAGCAGTTCCTAGCGAGAGTTTTTATTTCCAAAAAATTACTTATCCATGAGAATATTATATTTAAAAAGCCAAAGTTTGATAATGTTGCACACATTTTAATAAATGAATATCGATTAGTTATATTATTATAGTGAGCATATGAACAGGGTTAAATTTCAGGTAGTATGAAGAAATATTTAACTATTTATTTATTTACTTCTACTGATGTTAGTTAATTCTGGTAAACAAATAGAAAGCTGAATAGATCGATTTTCTTCAAATCAGTATTAGTGCAATCTCAAACATAACATTTGACAACCATTTTAGTTGTGATTGTATGCCTCTGATAAATATCGGCTGCCAACAGAATAAACAGAAAGTTACTAAATTTTCGTGTCCTTCCTCTTATTACAAATTAAATTGCAGATAATCTAGGTCCTCTACACTGAACTGGTATTAAGTTAGGTTAGGATTCGAGTTGACATACAGTTAAGGTCCTTTGTTATTAATACTGCTCTATGAGGTAGAGAAATATGATTACACGTAAACATATACACATAAATAACAAAAAAAATTGAATATGATGTTACCTAAAAACCTCAGCCGGTAGTTACTGTAAATCAACAGCAACCCATTACTTCTGTTGCATTTCCGAACACTATGAATGGTTCTTGACACCTAAAGGTAAAATAGGTTAATGATAATGATTAAACGAGTATTTTTTAAATTTGTAGTTGTAGGTCATAATATTGATAAACTAGCAGCTCAATAAATTCCAACATATTTTATGCAGCAGTTTTACTACGTAGACACCTCGTTTTAAGTGCAGCAAGTCTTCAAGGATGATGGAAGTCATCCTTAATTTTTTAATATTTCTGTTTTTTATGAAATTTTTGAGATTCGCTCATCAATTTCAGGAAAAAAGACCCGTTTACTTAAACTGGTCGAAATCCAGAGTTTTCAAAAATAATTAAGGTTTTATGCAACAAAGCGTAACCGTCAGATGTGCACGCAAATCATTCACTTATTCCTATTATAACTTCCAATTCTAACACGAACACGTTTAAGATTCACGTGCACAGTTGCTTGAAATATAAATTATCTGAGAAAGAATAAATTTCAGAAGTTTTGAATAAGGAGACGCTTTTGCATGACACTAATTAGAAAATCCAAGAATACAATAAAAGGGTTACGTCTCTAAAAAATAGGATCGCATGCTTACCAATAGATAAAATTTTATTTGTAGCTATTGTTTTCAAACTTTGTTTTTATATTAAAGATAGAGACGATATAGCGATTAGCTGCTTGTCAAAGAAGAGTATCCTTCGAACGAATTGTTATTGGGTCCTGTTGGTCAACTTTTTGACTTAGTTTTTAACACCTCGTATGAGTGCATACGATTCTGATATAGTGTGACTGCAGGTTCGGGTTTTAATAACTAACAGCTGTTTGAGCAAATTAAGTTTCTGGCAGTTTAACAATTGCTGAGTATACATATATTGCATGCAATGTTGTAATTAGTTTACTTATTTTGCGTACGAAATTAATAATAGTTAAAATTTAGGGCAAATCCAATACACACAATTTTCAGATTATATTTTTATACTGTGCTCACTTTTTACCTGTTATTTATTTAAGGCTAGTTAAAATGAAATGCATTGATTACTGTTCAAAATAAATGGTTAAATGCCCCTCTTTCTATTTTATCCAACTGCAATATTTATTAAGCTAGCTCTCGGCGAACACAAAAACTGATTATCTCAGGTTGAGTTCTGAAATTCACTATATTCTCAAATTTTAGGTTATTAGTCTCAACGTAGCTCATTTGCTCGTTTTTAGTAGATAATTCACGACCTCGTAAATTGACAGATGAACACAAAATGGTTTGCGCGTACAGCGTGTATTTGAACGTTTAAAATCGTGAAATAATGTGAGAAAGCGTCAGGTAAATAATTCGAATATTCCCGTTTGACAACAATTAAAAAAACATTGCCATCGTTATTAGGATGACGTAGACCCTCGCCTACTTTATTCCCAGGATAACGTAGAACTCACGCCAACTTTCATTTGTTTATGCTGCTTGGAACTCCGCCAATTTTGCGAAACCGGATGACGCCGTTCGAGCTTTGAAAACCACGAAGTAATTGGACTTTTGGAAAAGCGCTAGGCCTCTTCGGCAATCTCGTAACTAAGTAATTTTCCCGAACGCTGACACTCAAATTGCAGGCACTCCTACCTTTTTTAAAATTAGCCTCGATGTTGGTCGCAGGTGACGCTCCCGGTTTTCTGCCGCTGGAGCCGGGGAGCAGAGGTGCAGATGTTGAAAGCGACGTTCTTGCAGACCCCGCTGACGTTCTTGATCGCTGACCTCTGGGTTTCGCTGCTAATTTTGGTCGTAGTCGAAGATCGTAAAGTCCAGTTCCCACAGGTACACTGACACTTGGGCAATAAATTAGACCACTTATTATAATTGGTAAAACACGTTTATTATCATAAAACATTAGTTACATATGGAGCACAAATTCGACAAACTACATCAATTTCTCTGTTAATAACAAAAAGGCATCAGGTTGCTATGATACGGTGTTCTTCTACTATTAATTTGAAATTAGTTTTGATAATATTTGATTAACCAAATTAAAAATCTAACATTTTCTTAAATCTAAAATATTGTCTTTTGCTTATATCTAGTATTGTTATTTAGCGTTGCACTCACAAACGTTTTTAATATCACTGCTCTGCTCTTTTGCACTTTGTTTTTAATACACTGGTATCCGAGTCCACCATTTTCACGTCGCTTGCTTCTCTTCTGTTGCCTTCATTCAGGATTGCTCTTTGCAATTTTCTATATTATCCTTATGTTTATCTACCCGTCAGATTGCTCACAATTTTTACTGTCCTTTGCTTTTATTGATAGCTACGCTCATTTATATGCACATAACAACCTTTTGTGTGAATTACTTTCATTTGGTCTAGTTTTACATGTGCACAAACCTACTATTTTAATTATATTACTTTATTCGAAAGCCAAATTCAAACCCTCTGAAATATGTTATTACCAATGCATTTAATACTTTTATTACTGTTTAAAATTGCAATTATATAAAATATCCTAACTCTGTGCTTTATTGGCTTGGTTAAATATTTTGCACTGCAAACAGAGCCAAATTGTGGGATTAATACCATTTCAATATATGCAACATGAGCAATCTACCAACGGTTTAATTAACACTATGCAAGGTATGAAAATAGTCTTACAAACGTCTAATCGAGATAGTAAAGATAACAACTGACAAGAGTAACGGAGAGTCCACAGAAACTTTATTTCTTATCTTGTTCAGTACCATTAGGCTTGAAGCAGTAGACGATATTGTATCATTGACATTTCGCGGTAGGAAAAAATACGATTTTTGTATGAAAAAGATGAGCTTGCATGAAGCGAGCTGTACGCTACCGAAAAATTTAAAAACTCCTGGTTGCGAGACATAATAAAAATGCCGTCTCTATTATTTGCGAATGTAGTGCTGAGATGCAGAAACGTCTTACCAAAAAACCAGTTATTTTAAACTCCTTGGAGATGCCCGGTAAGAGTTAGAACGATATTGTATTTTCCTAACGGGAGCTACTCAAGATTGTGTGCCCGCGTTTTGGGAATATTTGTTACCCCCAGGAGATGATACGTAGAGTGTTACACAAATTACATACAGTTCCATTTGCAGCTAAAAATAGCCAAAAGTATCTAGAGAACCATTCGGGATTCACTGCTTGCTCGTGACAAGGGCGGAGTTTTTAATGTAGTTGATTGGAATTGCTAATTTCAGTTGAAAACGATACCAGGTGGGCAGTAAGCGGCTGACTACAGTAATTTTTCCAATAAAAGCTCTGACATTTACACACCAGAAGTTATTTATATCGAAATTTTACACTTGCGTGGGGTAGTTCAGCAAATATATTTTCAGGCGAATGACTGCAAGGTGGGTAGTGATGCAGCTTCGTAGCGAGTTTGAATTTGAAACAACCTACTTGTATTCGTTTCTTTAAGTTGCACAGCTTATAAAGAACCTTTTAGGAGTTTGTGAGTAAAACCATAAAATATTATTGTTCCAAGTTATTTACCTTGAATTCACATACAGAGGCAGGTAAGTGTGTTGTAGGATAACGAAACAATTAAAAAAACAAAAATCACCAAATGCGATTTATTTCATTTTAGAATATAGTAAATATTTTGTTCAAAAGATCTACTGTACCAGCTGTTTATCTATAATGTGTATAGTTCAACGAGTATATTTTTAATACCGGCTCTATTATAAATAAGAATACAACAGGACTAAGTATTAGTAAATCCATAAATTTCATGAAATCGGTCTTTTATCTATTTAAAGTTTATTAAAGATATTAAAGAACGAAAAGATCAAGAAAGAGTTGAAATACAGAGATCGTAGAAACAGTGAAAAAAGAGATTTGAAAGAGGATGTTTACAAGCAGAAATGCATGGAGTTTGGAATGCCGTGAACAGCCAAAATATATATACATAGCGAATAAATGAAGAAGAAAAAGAATAATAAGATTTTTAGACAATAATAAGATCTTTAGAAAAGATTTTAGGTAACGCTAGGCCTGCTTGACACGCGACAGTAAGATGGTAGTAAGATCATAGCCAGCCACGTACCGTAGAGCACATTAAGTCGTTGGTCTGGGTTGTTAGTTCGGTGACTTTAGATTACGCCAGTTCCGCTACATAACCTCAGATTTTTAAACCCAGGTTTCCTACCACAAATAAAACGATATTATTATTATACTAGCAACCAGTGAGACAAATGTCTCATTTAATAAAACAAAAAAGACCGTTTTCCACGTGATTTATAGAAAACCGGAAGTGTCACGTGACTGAAATTCGGTTCCTGACCTGACATGACCATTCCAAACATATAACTTTAATAACTTTTTTCTCTATCTCTTACGGTTTGCCTGCTGAAACAGCGTCCCGGACGGACGAAAATCACGTGATTTCTCGAAAACTGGAAGTGTCACGTGACTGAAATTCGGTTCCTGACCTGACATGACCATTCCAAACATATAACTTTCATAACTTTTTTCTCTATCTCTTATGGTTTGGCTGCTGAAATAGCGTCCCGGACAGACAAAACAACGTCCTGGACAGACAAGTCTATTAGATAAAGGATTTTGTATATAGGCAATATTTATTAATTACTTCCCTCGTCTAAAATACAAATGAAGTATTGTATTCGTGAAAAAATGTCTTGTCGATATTTCTTCAGATCTTCACGTTTTAGGGTCCCTAGATGACGAAAAACAGGTTTTCTCAATTTCGTCTGTCTGCCCGCCTGTGTGCCGTCTGTTTGTTGGCGATATACTCAAAAACGACTTAACGGAGGAAGACGATCTTTTGCAAGCGGATTATGCCTACCTGGCACGCAACCGAAAATACATTTGGTCAAACATATACAGGTTGAGCATCGTAAAAATAGAAAGTTGTCTATTTTTGATTTAACAAAGAAAAAGGTAAAAATAATAGTTTGCACATAGCTCAGGTTTTACCCTTGTCGAAAATGAAACTCAACAAATGCAGGTTGAACATCGAAAATGGGACAGAAATCTATAGCGTTTTTATAACGCAGTCAGAAGCTGATATACGCAACCGCACGTGGCGCAACAGTTCAAGCCACGGAAGCGTCTGCGCTTGCGAGCTCGAGTTCGCATTCCAATCGCTTTCCCAGGCGCTGAAATCGCACTGAGTTCGAACCCTATCCGTTGCATCTTTTTTATTTGCAAATTGATGCAATTCGCATTACCAAGTGTGTTTCAATATTATTAGAAACCTTAAGATAGTTTTACCTCTATGTGGTGCGATCTTGCCAGGAAAGTTTTGTGTAAACTCCTCTACGAATTTCTTTATAGTGTTTAGAATTACGCTTGTTCTCCAGAAGTAAAATGAGGTTTTGATATGATATAAAGTTTGTGGAGATAAACTTTATTTTCATTATAAATTCACGATGGCATGAAACAGAGCAATTGGTATATTTCGACTATTTAAGAAATTAATTTATCATCTTAAAAGCAGAATGTGTTTGACCTTTGACTTATAATCCGCTATAACAATTTAGACTAAAATATTTGATTACTATAGATAAGCCAACAAACAATCGCTGAAATGTTAGGGTGAGTAACCTTACCAAGAGAGTAGTAAGGTGAGTTGACATTTCAAGGGTTGGATGAATGAAGGAGGCAACTGACAAGTATGAGTTTAGAGAATAGTAGTTTATATACCAAGGCACTGATGTTTAGCTTTTTATCACGAATGTGGATTTAGTATCCGAGGCCCGTAGGGCTAAGGCAAATAAACCATATGAGGGATAAAAAGGAACTTCAGTGCCGAGGAGTACATTATGTTTTATTTGAAATCGAGAAATTGTGAAATTTTAACCAACATTTGTAGGTTATGTTAACGTTGGTTGACGTTTATCTGTCGCCTCGCCACCTACAAAGAAGTCGTAAAACAATAGATTACTTTACTTCCGATTTCTCGTATTTTAATGACGATTTCGAGGTACATTAATGTCGATTTCAAATAATAGTAGTTTGTATACCAAGGCACTGAAGTATAACTTTTTATCACGAATGTGGATTTAGTTGCCGAGGCCCGTAGGGCCAAGGCAAATAAACCACATGAGGGATAAAAAGGAACTTCAGTGCCGAGGTGTACACTATGTTTTATTTGAAATCGAGAAATCGTGAAATTACAACATTTTAACCAAATTTTGTAGGTTATGTTCGCTCCATTGACGTTTATCTATCGCCTCGTCACCTACAAAAAAGTCGTAAAACAATGGATTACTTCACTGCCGATTTCTCGTATTTTAATGACGATTTCGGCGTACTTCACTGCCGATTTCAAATAAAAGTCTGTTTAATAGTTATTAAGGTACCAAGTGCATTATGAGTAAAAGAAGAGCCCAAGATTGTTAGTGTACTAACCGAGGGCCTATGGCCCGAGGTGCGTACAACAATCGCGTCCTACCAATTTTCTTACCTAATTCATATTTAATTCATATAATTACTATGATATAGTATTTAAGATTGATCTAGTTAGCTGGTCTAAGTTCGATTTTTTTTCGAGAAATTTAGGCCTTTACATAGATCATCATTTCAGATTCAAAATGCATGTTTCAAAAGTGGTGCAGAGAGCATACATAAACTTAAAAATACTTTACAACAATAGGAAAATTTTGAATTTTAGTTTAAAAAAGTTGCTGTGTGAATCACTGGTATTAAGTCATTTTAACTATTGTGACACCGTGTACGGTCCATGCTTAGACAGCACCGATATTAAAAGAATACAAAAGGTTCAAAATTCTTGCCTACGGTTTATATTCAACATAAAAAGACGAGAACATATATCACACAAACTTGGAGAGTTGAAATGGCTAAATATGGCTAACAGGAGGTTCTTGCATGCATCATGTCTGTATTACGGTATCGTTCATAAAAGAGCCCCACCGTACCTATACAATAAAATTCGCTTCAGAACAGACATTCATAATATCAATATTAGAAAGAAAGATTTAATTACTATTCCAGCACACAAAACTACTTTTTTTAAACGTTCTTTTAGCTATAACATTACTGCAATATATAACAGCTGGCCCATTGAAATTAAGCAATCCTGTTTCTATAAATTCAAATCATCAGTCTTTAATTTACTTTTTAATCAATGAAATTAATCAGATCTCTTTTTAATAATTCCTCCAGCCTTTGCTTTTGCTTTTGCTTTTGCTTTTATGTGCTCTAAATCTATTACAATGTCAGCTCCACCAACTCAACTTAACTTAACACTACTGCACTTAACTTACTTAACACTATACCAATTCCAACCTCCAAGGAACGCATAAACCAAGATTTGGAAAAAAAATTAAATTATTTTAAGTCGCGTGAACACCGAGTCTGCAGGTTAAATGGAAGAGCAGCTGGTAGCACTGTTGCTATCGAGTTGAATTTCGCCTGCTCCTAATTTTGTATTTTATGTATATAATTTATCCTATATTAATAAAGACAATATTATTATTATTATTATTATTATTATTTGTCACATTAGCTGAGCTGTCATTAATTTTCATTGTGACAGTGGTGCATAATAAAGTTGTATCCATGGAAACAAATACGGTTAATTTTTCATACTAACCCTAGTGTTCTTATGAATAAAATAATTGCCCTGGAGCGTTATTTTGCATCTAAGATACCTTAAAATAGTCATTAATTTCAATAATTAATGTACTGGTAGGACATAAATTTTTATTTCGTTCTTGGTAGTTAGCAGTTTGTAGCTGTCAACAATTTGTAAGTTGTACAGCGTGAGTACTAAAAAGTGGCGAAAGATCGGGGAAATTTTGAATTAAATCTTAGTATTTTTTTATGTTTCTCGCAGGTATATCACCCCAACTTGTCATTGATGTCATTGATGGCACTGTAAGTCTATGTCAAATTTGAGGTTAGCAGGTTAGTTTTTGCGTCAGTTTTGAGACAAACCGACACAAAACCTAACCATCGCGGATTATATAATACTATTAAATGGATAAAGAAGGTTCCTGCAAATATTCTGAGTAGTTTGCTGGATGAAAGAGATAAGTGATAACTTTGAGGAATGAAGAATATACAGTGGACATATAAGATTTGCAAACAATGTGAAAAGATTGATTTTATTTAAATCGAACGCTAAGTCACCATTTGGAATTTAACAATAATAAATACGGTTTGTCCATAAAAGCAACTTATTAGTTTTTTTCCCCTAGGTTCGACATAAAACATTCTCACTGTATGTGATGTTAGATATCACCTTTATCCATTAGTAATTTCAGTCCGTGATGCAGTTCACCCTCTCCTACAGCTAGAAACATGCTTATCTCACTTGTTTCATTCATTCTTACAAACAACTAAATTTATCAGGAAATGTCAGTTACCAATTTCATCCATCCAAGCCTTCAGTTGTGGTCGTCACTTTTACTTTGGAAGCTTTTATATTCTTTGATTAGGACTGGTAGATGTAGTGATATGGATGATTTCGATTGATTACACGATTAACCCGACATCGAATCTTGCTGGTGTTGATGTTCAGGTTTCTGGGGGCCGACATGAAATTGATATGTGAAGCCAAGATTGCTCTATCGTCTACAAATAATACCACTATTGTTAACTTCTGAGGGGTTAGACATTGTTAGTATGAAGTACTTTGAGTATTGGCCAAACGATAATTTAATTCGTGGTTAAGTGGTAACTTTCGTGAATGATCCTTTGGAAGTAAGAAGTTGCTGCTTCTCCTGCATAAGACATCACTTTTGTCCTTGTAATAGTGCGTTTGTTCTGCCCAACGTTGATCGTCAATCTGTACTGGTATTTCTGTTCAGCCCCTTTGGTTGGACACCAAACTGAAATGGTTCTTCTGCTCAGCCCCTTCGCGATTACGTTAAACTTGAACAAGACGTCTCGAATGCCTTAATATTTAATAATTATATGTAATGTTTGTTAGGTTTACTAGCTCAGTGAATATGAAACTCTCGTAATCTGATTTAGTGATATCATTATCTGAGAAAACAGGAACTTGGTTTCTCCTACAGTCCTGTCCTATCGAACAGAAACTGACTTAAAATATTGCACAAGAAACGCCAATTTATTTACATCTCTCTATTGACTTCAAAACACAACTAACACATAACACGCCATTCAAAAAATATTCATTAAGGTGACCTTCGACAAAAATCACAAATGTGGCCGCTTGAATTTGGAAGATTTGAACTACTTAATCTTGCATCTACTCTGTCAGAGTAAACTCAATTATAATTGATTTTTTTGGCGTCCTACGTTCCTAAACTACATTTCTAGCAAGCCCGGTGATCGTCAGTGAAAATCATGACATAAAATATTTAAGGGTTTGTCTGAAAAGCGGTTTGGGACCTGTCACATTAAGCTGACATCTACTTTTTGAATTAATACTACATATTCAGCTTACGTCTTTTTCTTCATTGGCCCTTCTTGAAGAATCTTTTTTGAATCACCTGTTATAAGAAACCAAACTAAACACAAGTCGAATAAAAGAAACCAAGTTTAAGTGGTCAAATAATCTACGTGCAAGGTACATGTGTTTACCTCCGTATTTACATCCAAACACATATAAAACATCAATAAACCATTATTAAAATAGCCCCGAAATAACTGCCCTTTTAAAGCGCAAAAATTAAAACTATTTAAAACCGGCCCTAGCTAACGTAAGCCATGCTTATATTCACGTGCACTCAAATCAGTATTTCTTATCGCTTTAAAGCTAAAAACATTTTACATGAAATTATATTAGGTCCAAAGTTGCTGTGTGGTATGTGAATTTGGCTACCCAAACTTGGCTGGAGTGGGTATGGAATTAACAATACTGAAATTCGACGTAGAAGTCCTGAAATTTCTTAGCGCCGTCTTTGTAGCCTCAACGACGGATCGCTGACGTCACGACTTCGTAACGTTTCAAAGAACACCCTTTGGATGTTGCGCAATTTGTATGCTCACTTCGTTCACGGCGAATACTTGTTCGCTTAATTTATAAACGCTTGTTTGCTGCATTTTAAAACTGTGTGCAGCATTTATTAACTGCAAGGCTCTCTTAAACCGCTTCTAATTATTTTGCTTCAAGGCGACATACACAATTCACTTGGGCAAAATCCCGAAGATCTACTCTCAATCTTGGGCGTCTCGCTACTGCCTTCTTCTTTATAAAATCTGCAAATCTGAATAAGTCAAAACTCCCTTCGTCCCGCGTACAGCGTGCATTTCTTGCTGCACTCGCGTTAAACGAAACTTCAGAATACATTTCCAATGTAGGACAGGTTTTGAGAATATTTGCTTACTTAAAATATAATATGCTTAAGTTTAACATATAATAAATTAAATATAAAGCATAAAGTTGGCTTGGGCTTTGAATATAAAATAAACAATACTGGCGGGGATCTAAGTTGGCCCGCTACATCATTCGCTCCCAGTTATCATAGCAAGATCTGTAGTACTTGTTAAAGCTAATAAGAAACATTTTTCAAAACTATCTTAATTCAAAAAGGGGTTATAGGATTCAAGTGTTTGGTTAGAAATAGGCTTAATGCAAGAGGAGGAAGAAGAAGAAGAAAGTACAACGTAGATTCTGAGGTGCTTCTGTATGGTATTTTATATTTGTTTATATGAAAGCAGTTGCAGCTTCGATAAAACTTGCGGCGTTCGAGATGTGGGTGGAGAATGTTTTAGCTAATTTTATTTACTATAAATACCATATATTTGTAAAACCTCTTTACGTTTTTATATACGTGGTATACAACTTAAGGTAATCGTTAAACCTCATAGGGAACTCTTTTCAAAAGCTAGACATTATCTTAATTCAAAAAGGGCGAGGGTTAGAGGGTCCCACTATTTGGCCAAAAATAGGTTAGTGGTTTAATGCAAGAGGATGAAGAAGAAGAAGGTACAGTATAGAGTCTAAGGTGCATCCATGTGGTATTTCAGATTTGTGAAAAGTTTACTATTTTGATATGAAAGCATTTGCAGCTGAGATGGGACTTGAGGTGTTCGAGATTTGGCTTTAGAAGGTTTTATCTGATTTTAATTGCTTTACTGAATATTTGTACAATATTTTCACGTTTTTATATCTGTGGTATATTATATAGCTTACCTTTATTTTTAACCTGAATAGCTTGCGGATTGGAAATTGGAGGGAAAAAAGTAGGACATAACAATATACTGTTTTAATAATCAAAATCGACGCAGATGCAATGTATTAATACTGCCTTAAAGTAGAATTTATTACTTCAAAGTAATATTAATTTTACATACTTCTTATAAATTAAATTTGTAAATTGCAAACATTTTTCAATGGCATGTACGAGTATACAGGTTGCCAATTCCATCAAGTAAGAACTAGGTAGGCCACACATTTAACAAGTTCATATTTTTCACAGCAATCAGACAACTTTTAAAAATAAATTTCTAAATTTTGGAGAATGGGTGGATTCACTACACATACCTTCTTCAAAACAAATAAACAAACAAAATTAAGAGATCTGTGAAAATCCTGAGAGTGCTAAATGCACACACGTCTATTTAGTTGTTAAACAATAAAATGGGCAGGCTGTATGTATACAAATGTTTACATTTTTGTAGTGAAGTATACATAAAATAGACAAAAGGGTTGTAATTATGGATAGCACAAACAAATCATAAATTGCTACTTGCCAGTTTTGGGTTGTTAGATCTTAATATTAAAGTGGCTAGCCTGTGGGTAGTTCTAAGCGTTTGCATTGTGCTCTCCTTAAAGCTTTGTAATTTACTAGTGAAGCACCCGAGCTATGCTTCGGTTCGCTAATTTAAGAGAGATTCATTAATATAAATTAAAAAAGGATGAATTGGGCGGGAATCGAACCACGGCCGCCCGCGTGGCAGGCGAGCATTCTACCACTGAACCAACGATGCTTCGTTAAATAAGGCGCTGCTATAATGGTATATAAATATTAAGGGTTTTATAACTTAATTTTACTGTACTTTTGTTGAAAATAAAAACCAGCCTACGATCTACGTCTAAAAACTACCAAAATTTTAAGCTATCATACAATTTAATCGGTCCAGTATCTTCGGAGGTGATAGCGAACAAACATACAAACATCCAAAGAAAAAGACCACTGATTTTATGGTATAGGATTGTTTCATTGCCACCAATCGAAAGACTGCATTTTTGTAATAAGGGTTTCCGAGAATTTATAATCGTCACATGTGATTATATTGGTATGGTCTTACAATTGCAAAGCATTATAAATAAAATATAATTAACATGCAGCTTAATTATAGAGCAAAAAATCTGGTGTGACACGCACACAACTTTCTTTTACAGTGATCTTATAACTAGTCAAAAAATTGATTTTTAATTTTTAAGCATTTGTTAAAAAATTTCAAAAATTACAAATTCTGCAAAACCGTACAAACTAGAGCATTAGTTGACGCGACACATTTTCTCTAAAATTTTAAGCTGAATTCAAAAATGTAATAATACACCGGGTATTCTATTTAAAAGAGGAGTTATTGAAAAAAGGAGAAACCTATTTTAGAGGTATTCAACTTGAAAATCTCCTATTTCACATAAATACACATTAAAAATGTCATAAAAATATAAGGTTTAAAAAAATCGTTTTTGAAAAAATCGAAAAAAAACTGAAAAATTACAAGAGTAAACACGTCGCATCTAGATAGTACACAAAACTTATATATGAAGTTTCAACGCCATACCTTTTTTTGTTTTTGAGATATTCTGTTCACATACAGACAGACACAGACACACAGACAGACCAATGAACAAAAATATGTTTTTTTGGTTCAGGGGACTCTAAAACGTGAAGATGTGTTAAAAACTCAATTTCGAATTTTTGGGGTGAATTCAATACTTCCTTTATTGTAAGAGGAAGTAATAAAAAAAATAATAAGTTAATTAACTTCGTTTTATTATTAGAAAATTCTATTTCCTACAATGGTATTTGCAGTTCATCAAAAATTTCCATCAGCTAAAACAATTATAAGTTAGATATAACCATAGTTATTAATTTAATTTACATGTGAAATTATAGCCATACCAGTTATTTGAATATTTGTGGTTGCCATTGTAGTTAAAATTGGTTGAAGATACTAATTTTTGAATTGAGTTGTTCTGTTACTTAGATTTTTTCATTATTAGAGTAGATAAGACATAAGTTTATTTCTTACATATTTGTTGTAAAAAAGGGTTAATGATGTATAGTGAAGGCAGGCACATTTAAGAACTGTTAACCTAAAAATACGATATAGGCCTACTTGCGCCCGGCTCATTTGCGCCCCAGAAAAATATCAACAGTAATTAAGGTCTCATTTGCGCCCATGCGTGTAACTCATTAGTCATCAGGACACTCGAAGTTGGCCGACTTGTGAGGTGGTTTCATAATTGCAAAATAGTTATTACAAAAACACTAAATTTGTCTATTTGTCGTTAAGCTGCCTTAACTTCTATGTGTTTCTGTTGGTACTTTAATTTAATAATTCACATTATTGTACAGATCAGCGCATCAGTTATACATGGTACAATCTTTGCATTTTGTTAAGGTAGTAACTTAACCACCTTGTCCGCTACTAAGTAACTCCCTCATTTTTTTTTCTAGATGTAGGTGAGAGCTATATAAGATATAAAGAGTCAGTTTAATTAGCATAATTCCGATAACATAATGTTCAGAGACTAGGTGTCACTGACATTCTAATTAAATGCGCTGATCTGCACAATACTATGAATTATTAATCAATAAATTTGACACCGGTGTAACAACTCTGATTTAAGTTTTAAAATAAATCTCAAATAAACACAGTACTAACAGAAAAGCATAAAACGCGAAAAATGGTTAAATTTAGTGTTTTTGTAATAACTATTTTACAGGAAGGAGACCGCCTCACTAGTCGGTCAACTTCAGGTATCCTGATGACTAATGAGTTGCAACCATGGGGGCAAATGAGACCTTAATTACCGTTGATATTTTTCTGTGACAAAAATCAGCGGTGAGCGCAAATGAGACTGGCGCAAATAAGCCCACACCAAAAATATGACTTTAAAAACGTCATAAAGGTTGAAAAGTTGCAACCTGTAATTTTGATATTTTAAAATGGAGTGATATCCAAAGTTTTGGCGGGAATTAAAACAACAAGAAAAAAATGGTGTGTGTTAAAATATATATTTTAATGACGCCAGTCTAAAATTTGAGTTAGAGATATATAAATTTAATTTTACAATAATAAACAACATTAATTACGTTCCATAATAAATTGTGATATTTTCTTTGGTAATTTGTACTACGATCCCTTATGAACCTGCTCGTGTTTTTTTTTTCAGATTTAGGTTAAAGTAAGAGGTATCCAAGGTGGGTGGTGATTTGTTTTGATAGCTAGATTTGTGTTTTATGTTGTGTATAATGACTGACGCCCATTTTGTATTATTTTAATGAAGTTTTTTGTAACTTCAAGAACCGCTGCCTGGTCCTTATTCACGCCATATTCTACCGAGGATTTGAGCTAGCTAGGGCTGTAGTCACCTCTCGTTTAAGAGTGGTAGTATTTCTAATTAAGTAAAACATACTTTGCTAACCACAAGTGTTTGTATTTTATCTTTTTACAAAAGTACCTTTTATTAGAACAATATCGTGAACGTCACGATTCAATTTAAAAAAAAGACTGGTTATAGTTGGGAGTATAAAACTGTTTTTGAAGTTATGAATTTCAAAACCAGCCCTAACTGTATCGTGCACTCAAAAATAAAGATTCTTAAATTTAAGCTAAATGGGAAATGTAGAGTAACCTTTCCCATTTAGCTCGGTGGTAGAGAACTTTCCGCATTTGTAGAAAACAGATACAGTAATTGAAGAGGGCGTTAGGAACTTAGTATGGCTTAAATTTTTCTAGCAAATTAATTAAACGGTTTTACTTTCGGAGTACGAATGCTCTGTAACCCTCGCTTAGTCAATTAGAAGAATCTGAATACAAATAGGCGATTATCAGTCTATGATTATACAATGGAAACTTCATCCAGCTCAAGAGCAAGAATCCGAAATTATTTCATCAAGCCTGAAAATTAAGTATCACTCGAACGAATTCACGTTCGCCACTGCGAAAGTGTTTCACCTGCTCCTCCGAATATTTCTTAAACAAAGCAAGACATTTTTAGTTGTTACAAAAGCGGGCGCTGTTGAGAGTCACTTGCGCAGCCCCCGAGGGCCCTTGCGACCCTCCATTAGAATAGATATACAACTTCCAAATGATGGCACTTCATTTGATCCTCGACCCCTCTCACCTTGCCAAAGCAGGTCATGTGTTTTACTTTTGTTCTGCGTTAGAGTGCATGAAAGTTAATTGACTAATTACAAAATAAACTAATTACATTCATATCGATTTCTTTATAAGAGCGAAAGTGCGAAATAATGGTGATGGTTCCAAACCATTTACCTAGCGTGAATTTTGTTTGACTTTCCCGACGTTCATGGAGGCGTATAGTACCTACAGTGTTGGTAGCTTTTTTGGAGAGTAGGCTCTTTATGATGTTTCGTGATTCCAGTGATGCACCCAAGTCTCTTTACCAGTTATTAATCGTATTAGAAAGCTTATCGGGAGACATCTTTCAGAAACTTTACTCATGCCCAGTGCAGTATTATCAAAACATTGGGTTTGGTTCTTTCCAATGTTGTAGCGGTTGTGAAGGCGATCCTCAAGAACTATGGCTTTCACTTTCTTGCACATTTCAACATTTGTTGCTTCTGTAGATCTTCCCTAATGAAACTGTTTTGATAAAAATTTAATTGTGAAATGCCCATACACTGCAATAATTTTTTCTTGGATTGTTGGATTCTTTTGCGAAAAACTTCTATGTACCAATATCGCAAGAAACATTTCCATAGTCGAAACACTCCAGAAAAAAACTCTATCAAATTTGGCACATAAATGTGAGTCTTGTCACCATTTGACATTAAAAGCTGAGGTACATCAATAGTCTTGATGATAGCTAGATAGAAAATGTTTCTTGTTCCTTTCGTTAATAGACATTTGCATCCAAATTTGGGGAGAGATGGTCGAATGTCAAATGCTGGAAACAGTAAATATTAAAAATTACAATATGTATCGATATTAAATAATTAGCATTTGAAAGAAATACTTATGCACTATATACATCCTGAAATTCTAAAAAGAATAAATTTGGAAAAATGTTGAATGTTTATTATACCCGAATGAACATAGGGAAGTCTTCATGAATACAATTCCATTAGAAAGATTTATGCCTGAAAAGTTAAAATATATCAAAGAAACTATCCAGTAAGTTATAAAGCTTCTTCTTTCTATTTATATCTTCGACTTTGTGTGATTATAAATGATTGTGGGTGTAGAGCGCATTGGAATAATGAAATCACCTGGAGTCTCATTGCAATTGTTGTAGTGCTATAAACTACTGTCAGCAATTTTGACATACCAAAATTTTATTGATACTAAGTAAATTGCAATAATATAATTGCTTATCGAATATTTCACCTGTCTATGGTGTAACCTTTCACAGTTTTGTGTGTACAGACTGCATACTGCATAGACATGTCATACACACATACAATAGAGCGGCAAAAGCAAAAAGACGGGAATCTCCAACGTACTCTGGGTCTACAATCATTTAAAATCACTCTGAACATTTTTTATCTTGTTATTATTGTTGATTGTATGTAATTGTTGGATTATTGTAATGACAATGTCCAGAAAATTGCATTTACCTTTTACCTTTACCCTATAAGGTACAATAAATTGTGGAATATGTCGTAAGAATAATTCAACAGGCGAATTAACAATAAAAAATATGGAAAAAAAAGTTTAAATTCGATTTCCCTTATAGAATATGTTGTAGTGACAAATGAACTTTTCTAAAAATAAAAAGGCTTTTATTTAATTACAATACCATCTACAAAATGGAATTTAATTTATAACGAGATATTTTTTAAAGGAAACTATTAGAGGGCAATGCCTTTTTATGGAATTACTTTCAAATGCACTGGTTCGATCTTTTTTTTTTAGACGAGCTTAGTGTGTAGTAGAATAATATTTCGAAACACGAGTTATACGTGAAATGATTTTTTAATAGTTCAATATTGAGATCATTCATCCTATACAATATGTGCAATGGAAATAATACACAAATAATACACTGCAAATTACTTTGTGTGACACAATACTTAAACATTTTAAAGAATTGTTTACGAGTAGAGGGACTAGAAGCTTATTCGTACCTAGAAGCGCAGTGGCTGACATGTAGATCCAGTACTACTCTTAAATTGTTGTATAAACAAGAAATTAAAAAAAAGTAATGATAGTATCACCTGCTAAAGATATGGAAAACATCATATAGATAAAAATATAATTGTTCGCATTTTGTATAATAATGTGCTATTTCACTAAATTCAAAAACGATTAATAAAGTGGCACTTTGGTGCATAAAAATGTCACTTTACTATATGGTAATGTGACTGTCATATTCGAGGTTAGCAGGTTAGATTTTGTGTCAAATTTGAGGTTAGCCGGTTAGGTTTTGTGTCAGTTTGTGTCAAAACTGACGGAAAACCTAACCTGTTAACCTCGAATTTGACATAGACTTACAGTGCCACCAACATATTATACTATCCATTCACAAAACTCGTGAACTGTCAAAACGCTGTCAAGTTGGTACCTCGTTTATATTCTGGCTTGGAACTTTTGCTTGCTGATTTTGGCAGCACTGAAATGTTTGCAATTTAAAAACTTGACTTATGTCACACTTTCTTGTAAAGAAATAATCTCCAAAATTCTTTAATTTTTGTGCATACACCTCAGTCGCAATGGAACAGAAATGAAAGGGGGTTTTATTATTGGAAAGAAAAAAAAGCTATAGTTAATTATTACAAGGAAAAACTTCGCCTAACTTTTGACACATTTAACATAACCTAACTGTAATATTACTAGAAATCACCAGGATTCGAAGTACATTTCAAAAAAAACTGTAATTTCCATGTACACTCAGCAAATATTTAAAAAATTAGAGTTATATATAAAGTTATATTCGTTTAGAAAAACTTTATTTTTCTAAACTTGTTGTGTAATATACTATTGTCGTCGACTAGCGTCACAATGCCATCTTTAATGTAGGGAAAATCATGCATAAACACCTACTTTATGGCACGAATGCCATAAAGTTGTCATAACAACAAAATAAACACAAAGATCAATCAGATTTATTTATATTAATATGAATACTACAATTGAAATTTCCTGATATTGTGATACCCGACATAGATGTATTAGCGGTAGAAAGAACATCATTACTCGTTGAAGAAACATTGCTAATCTGTCCACTAGCAGCTCCAAGGGTTCGGGCAATCTTGTTTTTATTTTCTCGCGAATCTGCAATATAACCCTCAGCAACTGCATCACTCTTCCAATCTTCATGTCTTTTGAGGGTTCTAATATCAGCACCGCTATCTGCTAAAATCGTAGCGGATGTTCTCCGAAAGGAGTGACCCGTATACTCAGTAGCATTCGAAATTTTCAGATACGTGGCGATCTTTCGAGGAATCTGGCCAAATGTGTTAATGCCAACCGGATTGCATGTACATCTTCCGCAATTATAGAATAAAAAGAACTTCTCAATTTTCACATGTTTTGGTCTTAAACTAATGTACTTTTTAATAAGATCAGTATAATTCACTGCGCCATCATCATTCAAAATTGTAAATATCCTAGTCCTGTGAGTTTTTGTGTCCCTGATATAAACAACCAGCACAGAGCCTTCCTCCTTGACATCACCAACGCATAAATTATGAAACTCTGCACGTCGACAAGCCCCAAACAAACCAAAAATTGCAACCACCTATAAATAACATTAGTATGACAGAAACTATAATAAACTTTGACATTTAAAAAAATAAATCGTACCTTCATAAGCAAGTACTTGTCATTTGGCGCATTTACAAAAAAATGTATTAATTGTTCCTTTGAAAACATTGCAGACTTCTCTGGTGCATAACCAACCGAGTAGTTCTTCAGGAAGGCAGTAAGCTTAGGAAAATTACTAATGTCAATATTGTCCTTTATTCGTAACATGCATTTCAACTTCGAGAACAGACACCATAACGATGAAGACTTGTAAATCTTTGACTAAAAATAAGGTACGATGAATTGGTAGCTAATATATCTAACTCAAAATGCAAATAATTTACCTGATCTAAAAAATACGCAAGCACAACTTTTTCTGTAACTATCTCCGTATTTTTGGCTTTTAGCCATTGCCAAAACTTGTCATACTCTTTCTTATAAATCTCTTCCGACTTCTTAGGAATCAGACTCAGCTCAGCTTCTGCAGCTTTTTTAAGAATTTCATCACTTATTAATAAAGGCTCGTGACAATCATTCATTTTGGCCGAAAATGTGTTTGCGAAACAAAAATTGTTACCATAAGCATAAACAATAGCTTAGCAACCACATTATCATAGCAACAACTACGTCATAAATTTGTATACATGAACTGCTTTTAAAAAATAGCAGAAATTAATTTCCTTCGAAATTATTATGTTAGTCGACGACAAAATAGTATATGAAACTCGTTTATAATAGAGGATTATAAACTAATTTCATAATGTACTATTACCGAAGCGAGAAGCCATTTTTATGACAAATTAATTTGACACTTCATTATAATAATATGTTCGTGGCACTGTAAGTCTATGTCAAATTAGAGGTTATGGTTAGGTTTTGCGTCAGTTTTGACACATACTGACGCAAAACCTAACCTGCTAACCTCGAATTTGACTTAGATTTAGAGTGCCACCAACTTGTCATATTGAATTTTAATTCGGTAGTTTCCATGGTGATTGAAAATCACCCTAGGGTCGTTTTCACTTCAAGTGTGATCTGATTTGTCAAACTGACTCATGTGATTAAAAATAATCAAAATGGATTGGTCTGCAATATATGTAAGAACTTATCAAAAGGAGTACCTAGGGCTAAATGTTCTGCTGGAATCCATTTGTATATTTTTTTTATAACATATTTTATTGCGCTGTTAATTCGGTGACTGATATTTGTTAGGTAACTAACAATGAAGGGTATATCCACAATAACGAATCCATAATAAACTTACAAAACCTTTTAAAGTGTCGAAATGTCTAAATCTAAGACAACTTTGCTGCTTGTACCAAACGCAAAGGAATTGCGAAAGAAGTTAATAACGACGACTTACATACTTTACTGTTTGGAAACGACCAGGTAGTATTAGCAAATTATAAACTTAATATAGGTTACATGACGAGAAAGCTAAAAGAAATATACGAAAGAACCAGGCTAAGCATGAACTTCAATAGAAGTAAGTAACTGATACATCGAGCAAACGATGAAGATTTAGAATTGGAGGGAAGGGAAATTATCTTCTATGGTCTAGTAAACTGACAAAACGTATGTAGATGACGATTATTATAAGTATAATTTTATATAGAGCAGGAATTTATGAAGTCATGAGAGACACACAGAAACTAGCGGCGACAGAAATGAGAATGTAGCATATAACTAACGAATTAATAAATAAGAGAACGAAGTTGGAAAACAATAGCAGAGGAAATTCAGACAAAAAGACTAAAGTGGTATGGACACATGTGACGTAGACCTATGGAAAGACTGGCTAGAAAGATGTGGAAATTACAACCTGTGCAAAAAAATTAGGAAGATCTAAGGCAGAATGAAGCAAGCAAGTGAGAAAAGATATGGATAACGAGGTTTACAAGACATTGACTGTGGGGATAAAGCGCTATGTCGTTTAGAACGTGACATATATATTCTATACTAGTTTTTGAGGCCACGGTATAGGTGACCTTACTTAAAATGCGTCTTACATTTTTAAAATTGAATTGTAAATAAAAAAGTTGCAGAAGAAAATATTTAGCTTCTTTAATAAGGAAATAGTGTTCAAAATTATGTAGAAAATAGGTAAAACTATCCTAATGCTGCTAATAATACTTAAATAGCAAAAGGAAACACTTTACTTCGCAACGAAAACAAGTTGCCAGAGATTCGATCGTTAGTCAGACGCTGTAACCACTCGACTATAATGTCGTACACATCATGCTTGTTTGCGACTGCGCAACGCGACGGCCAATCACGAATGAAGTGAGCCCGATCGCAATTGAGCAAATTAATTCAGCAATTGGGGGAATTTAGGTTGTACGTAGTTCTCCGACTAAGTATTCTATTTCGTAAATTTAACAAATTTAGCATCTGAGTGTAACATATACAGTGTGTCCAAGATAAGGAAGGCCAGTATGGGGATCTCGGTATTTGTAAGAGATACAAATTTGGTTAAGTGGTAAGAAAGTTGCGCAATTAAAGGACTAACAAAATGACGCCTAGAAATCCTTGATATGATTTTTCGTTTTTGAATTATCTCAAAAAATTCGAATTTTTGGATTTTAATTTAATTTTTTTCTGGCGTTAATATTAGAGTTATAGCGAAACTGATTAAAATCCTTTATAGCAACTTTTAGTGGACATAATGATTACGTTATCCAATTTTTGATCCGACGTTTCGTCTTCGAGAAAGCATCATCAACTTAATTTTTTTAAATACGATATCTTGTTTTTTGATCCCAAATTTGTGAAGCCCTTTTTTCTGAATTCAACAATGTACCACATATTATGGTTTAATTACGTTTCGAGCTTTGTTTGATTATCATTAAAAAAAATTTAAGATACGGTCCTGCATTTCTGATAATTTTGTAAAAATAAGTTCACACGGTAGGTTAGGCGTTTTTGGTTGCCGTTAAAATATTGAAACGCACATCATAATGTCATAATTCTGATACATTAATTTAGTAGCCAACCAATAATTATTAACCATAAACAACAAATAAATGAACAAAAGATAGACAGAAAGAATAACAAAACGAACACCGAAACAATTTAATAGGTATTAAATTTACAGAAGGTATTCACAAAGGTTGCCATCATTCTCTAAGCATAAATAACATCTAACTGCACAATCTAAAACAACAGCAGGGTTTAAGAACCAATCTTCCAAGTTCTTCTTCTGTTTCAAAGTTTGAATACCTATTACATTGGTTCGATGCTCGTTTTGTTATTCTTTCTGTCTATCTTTTATTTATTTATTTGTTGTTTATTGTTAATATTTATTGGTTGGTTATTAAATTAATGTATCAGAATTATGACATTATGATGTGCATTTCAATATTTTAACGTCATCTAAAAACGCCTAACCTACTGTATGAACTTATTTTTACAAAATTATCAGAAATGCAGATCCGTTTCTTAAAAATTTTCTGATGATAAAAAAAAGCTCGAAACGTAATTAAACCATAATATGTGGTACATTGTTAAATTCAGAATAAAAAGAGCTTCACAAATTTGGCATCAATAAACCAGAACCGTATTTACAAAAATTAAGCTGATGATGGTTACTGGAAGACGAAACGTCGGGTAAAAAATATGATAACGTAATCAATAAGTCTACTAAAAGTTGCGTATAAAGAAGTTTAATCAGTTTCGTTCTAACTTTAATATTAACGCCAGAAAAAAATAAAATAGAAAATCCAAAAATTCGGTTTTTTGAGACAATTCAAATACGAAAAATCATATCAAGGATTTCTAGGCGTCATTTTGTTAATGCTTTAATTACGCAACTTTTTTTCCATTTAACCAAATTTGTGTCTCTTACAATTACCGAGATCCCCATACTTGCCCTCCTTATCTTGGACACACTGTATATATTAAATTAAATTCTGTTAGTTACCCAAAATGAAAAATAATTCTGAACATTAATAAGGGAAAGCTACGACTTGCACTGTGCGTATAAACTTTTTACTTGAAGAAGTTTAGAAGGGATTTTCAGCCTTATATAAAGTCTGTATTATAAGTTTCTAACAATAATTATACACATATGCTTTAACCACAGATTGAATACTATTTACGGCTTTTCTTCGTCTTGAATTATACATCTGTTGCTTTTCATCTGTAGTTGTAGTATATTAATCTTATATTGTAAATGCTGTCTGTATAACTATATCATAATTATTTCTGTGGTCAAAAGGCAAAAGGCTATAAGTCAAAAATGATAATTTTACAGGAACATCAAAAAACTATTTTGCTGGAATTTTGAGAACAACATTTAATTCTTTTCGCTGGTAATCAAAAGAATCAAGTCGATTTATCGCCTGCAGCTGGCTTTGCTATTGATTCTAAAACTATTTCTACTAGAAAATAAATAAATACGGAACTTATACCTTATCACATTTCCTTTTATTCATTTTATGAAATAGCAAAAGGGTATAAGTTGACATATAGCTTTTTGCAATTTCCTGGATTATGTATTTTCTGATAAATAATTACTATGACAAAACAGCATATGTAGACATAAACTAAACAAGAATATGTGGTTTCGACTTCGAATAATATGAGGTTATGTGTAAACTTACCGGTTAAGTTCTTGTTACAGCACTTCTGCAAAACTTTGTACGCACGAGAGCGTGTGTCCATGTTGGCACTTATTCGTTAAACTACACTATAATAACTAATAATAACACTGGAAAACTGGACCGCTAAAACACGCTATTGCACCTGCATGGAAATGCACTCGTGGTATAAGTGTACATAAGTTATTTGTTTCCAACAAAAACGGAAAGTTATGAAATGGCAAAAGGGTATAAGTTAACATATGCTGTTCTGGCGTTGCAGATAACTTTACGAAGTTTACATATCCCATTTAGAAAACTTGCTGTAACAATGCGGTTATGGTATGTAGATTTATATCCTCTTGTACTTAGATGCCCGATATTGCTCTGAACACGGGGCATCAATAAAATCAAAAATGAGATAAGTCGACTTATACCCTTATGCTTTTTTGCCACAGATTTGATGTTTTGGATCAATTTACTGTTTTTTTTCTCATTAGAGAAATGATATTCTCTAATTCAGAATTATTCTCAAATAATGGTATTGTTTAATATAATAGGCTATTTCTCTATTAGTCTACAATATACTCTTTGTTCTGATTTTAACATTAGTTAAAAGGCTTTAGATTTATAATTTCAAATTATTACATGTTAAGGGAATTCATTCTTAAATAATTACTCTAGTACTAACTTAGAGCATTTTAATTAAATATTATATAGTGATCCTACTTAGAAATGCATGCTTTTATATAGATGCTTGTGAATTACATTATTTACTACTGATAGCGCAAGTGAAATCTAGATTACCAGAATTTAGCACCATTTCAGTTTAGTTTATTAGCTGCGACAGTGGTATAATTTGCGGCTTTTCTCATTTATAAAATTATTCACTTGCATAATAAATTATTGTCATTCACTCGAGACCGAAAGCGTAACACTGGAATGGAATTGTAATGTTATTATTATGTGAAGCACGGGCAAAAAGCCATTGAAATAAAGGAAATATATAGCTCTTGTTTTCGCATTCATATACATTAGGGGGTTTATAAACTTGCAACGTTCGTATTATTGTTTTCCGAAATGTGTGTAGCTTTGAGAAGCGGATATGAAAATTTTAACCCTTGGCTTTTGTACTTCATAATGAAGTTAGGCCTGAAAAATAGGGAGGCATTGTTTTTAAATTATCGTCTGTGTTTAAAACGCCCAGCATAATTCGGATTCTTAATTGATAGAAATACAATAATAACCTGCATGAAAGCATTTGAAAATAGGGAATGTTATATTGGGGTTTCCACTTTTGACGTGCTCCATTGCAAGGAATATTACATTAGACTTCATTCAATTTTGTCTCGCGCTGACCCTTCACCGAAAGGTAAAATATAAAGAATAGAGTGTGTAACGAACTGGGGATAACAGCTGGTTTTGAGAATATTTGTAGTGGGTAGATAAAATGTGTCTAAGAAAACACAATTACGATTTTCCATTTACAATCATTTTTAAGTAACGACTTATTTGTTATTCATATTTTCGTTTAGTTACTGGCAAGAATAGACTGTAAGTATATTGCAGTAGAATAATAATATTTAAACTTTTTCTTGTAATGCAGAGGAGGTAGGTGCCTAGTAATTATTCTGAATATTTTAAATAATAATTCTTGTTTTGCATAAAATTGCTAATTTATAAATTACATCCAATTTTCAATATAAAGTTTTAGCAGAAAATGCGTTACCCTGTTTTTTAAACTATTTTAAACTTTATCAGGCGAGTGTGCACGAGCTGTAACAAATCGGTGACGTGCTGCTACGTACGTATTACGTAGTATTGGCTAGCGATTTGGCTTTGCTCTTGACATTTTAGTTAAGCTGCGAAGCAAAGCAAAAACTGTAAGTTTACAGTTCAGGAACTTCGGTATCACGCTCACATCAAAGCTTTAGCCTCACCTTTTTGGTTTTAAACTTTTGAGTGGGACATGCCTTCGTGGGAGTAGTTTTTGCATTTTATCGATTCTGTAACAGGAATTGCTAACTCATATTTTTAACATAACGTTTTTTCTAATTTGATTTCGTAATTAAATCAGTATTTTTTAAGCGTAGATGAATGTCCCCATAAGTAGGAATTTTTATATACCATTCTCGGTACTTACTAGTACGATTAATAGCAACTCCAGAAAGAATAGTATGTTTTCCAAGACAGTTAAAAATCTGTGCAACATACGAATGCTTCTATTTGATTGGATTTTCGGGGTTTCATGAGTTTTTATACCTTGTCGACAAATAAACTTTGAAACATGACCCGTTCTTTCTGTATGTTTTTATTAAAATTTATGAAAGATCAATAGCAAAACTTTAGTAGATATTATCCTGAAATATATTCGAATATGAACATTAATTGATTTCCAGATTTTGTATTTGTATCTTGTAGAATGACCGTAGCAGTAGAGGAGTATCAAATATAGAACCGCTGGTTGTAGGCTAGAAAAGTGGGTTAAATTTTCACCAACTTCAGCGGCTACAAAATTGTACTGCTGAGCACAGTGTGCCCCCAGTCCAGCTTTGGCAACCGTGTTTTCTTAATGCCAAAACCTTCTCAACGAGGAGAGATCGATGTCTCTACATTGGAGCTGTAGAGTGTAGTTTTCGACGGCGCGAAGAGAAGAAAAGAGATATAAAATTCTGTATAAGAGCTGTGAAAGAGCATTTTTTTTTGTATTTGCACATTACACATTTTGAATGTTCTTCTATTTATTACCACGAAAACTTAGCCCATCTTTCCTTCCATCTGTCTCCGGGCGAAATTCTTTTTCTGCATATTTTGGATCTTCTCAGGGCAGGATTAATCTTCTATGAGGCCAGGGGATTTTCAACTTTTCTCCAGCCCCCCCTCTGAGGAGACACCTACGATGCAGAACTGGCTGAATCTAATAAACAAAGGCAAAATTTAAGCAAAATCGATTAATAGGTATATTTTAACTTTTTTGCAAGTACAGTTGTGAAATATAAAATGTGTATCTATTATACCTCGTATTAAAACAAAGTACAATACAAAGAGTGATTGATTTTATTTTTAAAAACTTTTTTCTCAATTTTGAATTGACAAAATCGGATATATGTCATCAGCCATTATTTGACACAAAACTTATATGAACTCCTTAATTGGAAATTATTAGTAAAGCCGAAAGTCATACTTCAACCATTGCGGTTCTAAATTTATTTTTAATTAATGTTAATTTTGAGAAAGACTGTTTAGGAACCAAAACATGATTTTGAACTTTTTAAATTAATTGTGCGTGTATTTTGTAACTACCGGCTGCAATTATAAATGCTTGACAAGTGTTCAGCACTTCTTAACTGACTTGGTGAATAAACTTCAATTACGCTGAATTGCTGATATAAACATTACAGTTGGTTATGAAATGCAACACGCAGAAATCTCTTTCTGTGTTCACGAACCTCTGCCGAACGAATCCAAGTCTTTATAACATTCCTTGTGTGAGACTGCACAAGGCGTTCTGGCATTCCATCCTTAACCAACGGAACCAAATCTTTGTTACATTTCTTGTGTGAGGCTGCACAAGACCGTTGGTTTGCATCCTTTCACATTCCTGCACCCCTAAGACTTAACTTCGAATTGTCCAAATTAAAAAACATACAGTCCACTACAAGCTCCACCCTGAACAAAGACAGTTCTTCTCAATTACCAATTAATATTGTTAAGTACACTTTTAATGCAAGCCCTATAAATATTAGGAAATATATTCACCAATTGCTTTTGAATAATATATAGTTTTTAACAATTTATAGTTGTTTTTTTATCCCATGAATCGAATTGGGAATTTTATCTTATTTCACAAAAAAGCTAAAATTTTTAAATAAATTAGCGGTAATATTTCCTATATTTGCGTGTTCATTTCTTTGCTATCTTTCACGTTATACTTTAGTATTTAAAAAGCAGAACCTTTCAGTGTTACTCTGATCTCCTCGTGTTTGTAATTTGGTGTGAGTGTTTTTAATGACGCTAATTATTGAGTCATGCGGACCTGAATGACAGCTGACATTCTTTATAATATAATGCATCGCTTTCTGGCATACTATTCCGTACTTGCTTTTTAGTATTAGTTGGAGTTTTATCTGAAAATTTACTAAAACACGTTTTTAATGAAAATTGTAACTCATCCTTTGTTCTACCACTTCGTTATTTTCATTTTGGTTGCCCTTAAGTTGCCTTCTAGCTCAGACGTCAATGCATAAAACCCTTTTATTACCTCAGTTCTGGCCATGGCAAAGCCAACACAATGTTGGTTCGAGATCGTCTCGTACACACCTTCACTTCTGAAAATTAACCTCCAACTCCGCTGGGAATAACTGCTTACATAAACGGAATATACTATATATATATTGCTTTATTTGCATATAAATAAAAGAAATACAAAACGACAATGCGCAAATAATATTAGCCATAAGTAATAAAGATTAATATTTAATTAAGTGGCTACGAGCTAAGAGCTAAATTCTACTGGCATTTACAGTTTGTCATTAACAAATGCCATGAATAAACAAAGGTTAAAGTTGGATTTGCAATGCTATGAGCTCAAAGCTAAATTCTACTTGTATGTATACTTTACACAAGGTACAAGTAACACTACATGATAGTTTGCGAAAATATCTTTCATGCACTCCGACAAATTCATTTTAGTCCGACCCTACGCCACGGGTAACTGCTAGCAAGTTTTTGCTGACGATGAAGGCACGCCTTGAAGCCAGCGTCCCAATTCAGCGATAAAATCTGAAGCAATACTGTACTCTGAACTCGAAATATGAAGCCGCTTAGCACTTAATGGATTTGATCAAATACATTGGATGTAAATAGACTAAACCGTTGCACCTTTACTATATGCGAATCCGTGAATTTGGGTCTTTGATGGCGTCGCTGTTCAAATTTGCATCTCTCACGCTCGGTAGGGAGCTCGGGTGATTTCACCCAGAAATTGCTGAAGAAATTAGGAGAACCTGGGGATGCGGCACTTCTAGGGCTCGGATATCAACTCCAAAAATGAAGCGTTGACCGCAAGCTTGGCTGGTCCCGCTTGCTGTAAAAATTCAACCACTAATGTCTAACGTCCAGCCTTTCGCCGACGACCGCAAATAGGTGTTTTACCGGTCTATTTTTAGCTACATCCGACTTCATTTGGAGCTTTTTCGCACTGCATTCTCGGATTCATATTGAACGCGATTACAAATACATAATGAGTTTTTAACCTACTTAATACAGGTCGGCTTTACGCCAGCGGGTTTATATATTGAAAAGCTCTGGTTGGTCGACTCAGGCCAGTTAAAAAATGCTTAAAAATATGGAAGAAAAAACTATCCAGTTTTCGTTTATAGGCATAGAAATTTTAAATAAGTATTATAATAATATGATAACGTTCGCCTTAATGATTTGCTTCCCCTGAATGTTCCTTAGCTTAAGCCACCTATTGGCTATGGAAATTTAAATTATATAGGTAATTTTAACTGGCACAGTGTTATATAACCCTTTTTCGAACGGTTATTACAATTAGTAAATTGGATATCTACCCTACTGCTTAGTTAATAGAAGTAGTATCGAGAATAATGTATTAAACACTTACCTTGTTGCTTTTGAATTACTTTCAAAATTGACATATCTCACTTATGAAAATATATGATTGAAATTATGCCACTTGACTATTATTTAAAATTACCTCGGCTAGTCAGTTTATTGAGCAAATAAGAATCTATCTTCCTCAGCTGAATGAGTAAAGGTTATAATAATGAATCTCTTTATAATTGAATACTGAATTATAAAATTATTATTGTATTGACTTCTTTGTCAATCACACTCCTTAGTACTTTTAATAGAACCTTCTTTTAAGTTAGATTGTATTATTATGCTTGGTTTGACATTACAATCGATCAAAACTAAATGTTGTCAAATTATTTAATCAAATTACTTTTTCCAAATTGAGGTTACAATTAATTACAGATACCAGACCAAAATGATATCATTTCTACTTATAATGGCCGAAAACGTCGAGTACCCGAATCAAAACAAATTTAGAAAACTTAATATTCTAAATTGTGCTCTAAACCTAAATTACAATGCTTTCCACTAATTTTGTCGTACCAAACTTGTTAATAAAAATACACTAACCTTCACGAAGACTCACTTGTACCTTGAGTGTATTTTCTATCAGCTCCTAACTAATTGGCAGTCGTCAAACACCTCCCTTGAGTTGTTGAAGACTCAAAATAGCTCGTTATAGCTCTCGTACCTCTTAATACCTTGATAAACGGTAGTACAACATGCCACAATCACTCTCACTATAACTTACTGATGGTTTAAGTACCAATTACCACTTCAAATGGTTTCAAACAATCTTGAAATTATAATATGAATAATAATTGTGACCTTTGGTCAAATTTTATGGTGAAGAAGGCTATCTTGCTATCACGTACCAAATATACAATATTACTCTCACAATTAAAGGAAAGTTAGCCCTTTAACGTGACTTATTAAACATAGATTATTCAAAATTAAAGAAGTTTTTTCACTTGCAGTAAACAACCCCCTTGTTGCCTATTGCTACTACCACCAGTAACCTATCACCAACTGTTATCACATGATACCCTTTAGAATCTGGATATTAATATTGAATTAATTAAGCATCCACACCACATGCTACATTACCTGGTTGGCCGTTTCGAAGAGAACGTTGAACACCGTTTATACGCGTCGTTACACTAGAGGAGGAATGAGCGTTGTTTTGTTGTGCATAATTTCTTTTACGGCAACATGCGACGGAAGTTTACGTAAAATGCGCACAGTGTGAAACTGGTTTAGCGTGCACCGAGAACTGTCAGAATCTTTGTTTACATCGCTCGCCTTCGTAACTTGGCTCAAGTATAGTATCCTTGTATCAAATTTCATCCAAATGCATTCATAAGTAACGGAGATAGAGGCATGGCCCTGGTCTCGTTGTCACCCGATATATAGGATGATCAAAAATTATTTTCATTAGTATGGCCATGGAATACTTCCTAATTAATGAATGCAACTACAACTCACTTACAAAGCAAAAGTCAAATTTTGACATTAAGTATAAACGTAGTTGCATTCATAAATTAGGAACTATTCCATTGTCATACTAGATGAAAATAATTTTTGATCATTATTTGTTACATACACTTCAAGTAGGATGATTTTGAAAGGGACCTTCAGGCGGAATTATTAAATTCTACGCCGAAATAAAAAGGCTAAAACTAGAGACTATTCCAGTTTCTCTTCCTGATCAAGAAACGACCAATTTAGAACCACAAGAACCCATGGAGATAGAAATTTCCTTTTTATTTTGTATTAATCAGGAGGAAAATATTACAGACTTAGAAAATACAATTAAAAAGTGATCCGTGTAAGAAGGATAAACAAATACGAAAGATGATAAGACTATTAGCGGGTTAAAAATCACTAATAGAAGAAAATCAAAAGCTAGTTGAAAATGTTCACAACTGCACAAACTTTAAGACTGAAATGTGCCAAACCGGGCCTTTACTTGACGATATTTGGGCAAAAGAAGTTACATATATTTGAGAGACACAACGAATTATTCTTTACCAAGGCAATTACACATAGGTATTTAATTCTGAAGAACATCACGCAAATGATTTGACAATACCATTGTGGGTAATACATGTCATATGGTGGACTGATGAAGCCTACGGACAATTTCTTCTTAACAATCCTAAAATTGGATGAAGAATTTAATAATTGTTTGAGGGTCTAAGTCATACCAGGAGAACTATAAAAAACTATTTAACAAGCTCAAATTTAAATATCCTAAGTTGTTGGTGGTATAATAATTACAATGTTTGTTAAACAGCCCTTATACACCAAAATGAAGTTTTAAATTATAAATACAAAGAACTCAAACCTAGGTTAATGCAATACGCTGGTTCATTAAAAAATAAAATGAAAAGAATTTTGACTCAATGCAGTCGTTTTTAGTCTTTTTATTTTATTTAGACAATTTATCAGGATTTCTAAAATTAAATTTAAAAATACTCAAGATATACATCAGTAATATTCGGACCTTCAAAATAGTTAAAATTCCCTGTTGTTTATGACGAGTTACTTTTTCCCCCTTACCGCATTTTTGATATTTTTTCGTATCTAACGAAGCAACCTACCGTATACGATGTTAGGCCTTTTTAAATTAAATTCTGAGCGATCTTCCAAGGAAACAAAAATTAGGTACACTTAGGTGCAAATGCCGGCCGCCAGCTCAGCTTTTTGGAGGCGTGTAGTTCTTAAGAATGAAAGTGAAACGGTAGAACAATAATTAACTGAATGCCCAGAGCGCCAACAAATTTTGAAATAACGGCGAATGCACCTCGGTGATCTAACGAGAAATTGTAAACTAAATACCCAGGCTATATCACACTTCCTGAAAGATAGCTCCAAATAACTGCAATCAACCGTAACTAACTCACCCGGTATACTGGCAATAAAGATCATTTAATTTCGTATAAATATCACAGTACAAGTTTACAATCGTTAACACACAAATAGCATAATTCGCAGTTGCAGGATCCCTCTGATCTAATTAATATATGCGCTAATATACTCACAGTTTTCTGACACAAACGGCAATTTACAACACGTTAAAATAAAGCAGCTTCGCAAGCTACTTAGCCGCAAAAGGTCCTGGGGCTCAGTTTTAGAGAAAACTGAACGCGGTTTTCGAGCTCTCGGCCGAGAAGTTCCTGCGGCCGTAGGTGGTGTTTTCTCAGCGCAAAACGGCGCTGCGGCAGCGGGGTTGAGGTGCCAAAACCCGGAGATCAAATAAACCCCCCAATACGGGTCCTTCTAGTGCCCTAATTGGGCGCTGGCGACCAGAGAGAGCGGCTCCGTGAAGGCTTAACATCGTCGACTTACACGACCTGCAGCAAGTCGCCGTGGAATGGAAACAAATGAGCGGGGCGCCGAATTCAGCGCGGCTAATTAAAAACCGGCATTAATTCTGCCTGGTATTGCTTACTGTGAAAAGGGAAAGAAATTCGAATAGAATACGCAAAGACAGGAGCCCTAACGCGTCTAGCTACTCGCCCCAGATGGTGGTTTTGGGCACATAACGTATGTCACATAAGTTATGGGAAAATTTTCGTCTGCTTAAAAATAAATGTAAATGACTTGCAATCTAGTAACCATGGTAAACAAATATTCATTAATACTCAAACTTGTTATGACATTTCGTAGTTGTCAAATAATTTGCGCCGTTATGTCGTACAAACTTGAAATTCGAAAAAGTGTTTACAACCTGGTTGGTCACGTGCCTAAGCAAGAAATTTTAAACATTTTTCGCAATCAAAATATTTCAAAGACAACCATTTATAGAACAATTGCAGAATGTGAACAGGGTATACCATGCCTCAATTTACCGAAAAGTGGACTTCCGAAGTTGCTCACCGAAAATCGTGCCAACCGAATCTGTGAAAGTGCAACAGACCGAGTTGGAACATCATATCGAAAGTTATCCAGAAGATTTAATGTTTCTCATGAAACTGTAAGAAGGGTATTGCAGAAAAAAGGCTTAAAATTCCGTAAAAGACGTAAATGTCCACGTTATACAGAGGATCAGTTACGAAGAATTCCAATTTGTTGTCGTAGATTACGCCGAACTCATTTTGCAAACAATAAAGTGATCATAATGGACGATGAAAAATATTTCACATTATCTCACTCAGAAATGAAAGGCAATGATGGTTTTTATATGTAGAAAATTGTCCAGATAATGTTAAATACAAAGCCAAAAAAAATTTGAAGACAAAATTCTAGTTTAGTGTGCTATATCAGAGAGCGGAGTTTCACGACCTTATATTGGGAATGTGAGGGGTGAAGCAGTTAATGCCAACGTTTATACCGAGAGATGTCTACCGAAGTTGCTCCAATTTATTACTACGACTCATCCACGTGATGAAATAATGTTTTGGCCAGATTTAGCAAGTTGCCATTATGCAAGAACGACTAGAACATGGTTAGAAGCTCAAAACATACATTTTGTGCCAAAAGCTGACAATCCGCCAAATGTACCACAGGCTCGACCCATTGAAAATTTTTGGGGACTATTGACCAGAAAAGTATATGATAATGGGTGGGAAGCACAAAATGAAGCTCAACTAAGATGTAGAATATATCAAAAGATAAGAGAAATTGATATAAACATCGTCCAAAACATGATGGGACAAGTTAGACAAAAACTGCGTACCATTGAAGACCTTGGCCCTTTGTCATTATTTAGATGTAGATTTAATTAACTTAGATGTAAGGTAAAATGTTAGTAAAGTGGTCATTTAAATAAATTACGTTAGGTATACTTATTTAAAAGAATTTTTTCCCCAAAACTTATGTGACATACGTTAAAACAGCTCGTGGTTGCAATCACTAACAAAATCCGCCAAAGGCGTAGGAAAAAGCTTCCTTTAATGAGCTCGGGGCCTTAAAGCCACGAAAACGTGAGGGCTTGTATATCACCACCACATAAAACTAACCAAAAACCCTATTAAAACATCCCCGAAGCTCGTGAATTGCTACGCCAGTAAACTGCTCATTTCAAGCTACCAGCGAAGAACGAGTCGAAGCCCGGTAATCGGCTTTCCCCAGATAAAGCACATCGAGGTTATCTCGGCCAAATGTCCCAGCCACGCGATGCGCGGGAAAATACCATTCGAATTCGAAATTAAGACAGGCGGCGTATTCTAAACGTAACAACGCATTGTCAGTTTTACCAACCTTAGTTCTGTTGAATCGTAGCACCACCTGAGTTTTTCGCTGGGCAAGTTTTGAACTAACCACAGCGCATGCTTCACTATATTCTGCAGGCTGCAGTAGTTATTTTTAGATTTTAAGAATTTTAGTTTTCTGAAAGAAAACGCCGATTTATCTCAGAGGGTTTATGATTATGGTTCTGTTGTTACTTATTTTATTAGTTACTTCCACATCAGCAATATACGAATATTTCTACAGGTATAAGTGAGTAGGTACTAATACTGAATACTGGTATTGTCTTGTAGTAACTGTACAGATTTCTTTTATAACCGGTTATTGGAACTTATTACCAAGGCGGAACTATTACACAAAAATAACAGTTTAGCAGTATACTGAATTCAGACCTTTTACCCCGAAACGGGTATTTTTTTTTAAATTAATATATTTGCCATATGACTCCACAATGCACTGATTTGCAGATTGCAACTGATAGTCCAAGAGCCAGCAACGGATTTCTTACAGTATTTTTTACAAGTCTGTAACTGTTACGAAAGGTCCATTTGAATATACTGAGAAGGGAACCCGAAGTCTGGCAAGCCTGCGGTGGTGGTTTTAGCCCCCTTGCGTCCTTGAAGGGCGGAAAAAAATAATGTGTCAAAACTGACACAAAACCTAGGAATAATTGTTGGTAACACTGTAAGTCTATGTCAAATTCGAGGTTAGCAGGTTAGATTTTGCGTCAGTCTGTGTCAAAACTGACGGAAAACCTAACCTGGTAACCTCGAATTTGACAGACTTACAATGCCAACTTATTATTCACACGTTTGAATTTCCACAGCCCGCTGAGGATCCGTTGTTTTGGATCTCTCGATATTTTACAGTAAATGGTTAAGTTTATTATGCAACTTTATGTGAATCTGGGGAAAACTTACAACCGGTGAAAGTGTCTGTCAATCTTTTTACTTACATAAGATATGATTACTTTAACATAGCAAAGGGCCAGACTTGTTATTATACATTTTTCTTATTATTTTTTCCATCCTTCAAGGACGCAAGGGGGCCAAAACCGCCACCACAGGCTTGCCAGACTACGGGTTTCCTTCTCAGTACCTATATTCAAAGGGACCTTCCATAACAGTTACAAACTTGTTAAAAATACTGTAAGCAAACCCGTTGCTGGCTCTTGGACTATGACTGGATGTTAGATTACATGAACAAAAAATGAGGGAACATGGGACATATGAGTATATAGTACTGATACTGACCGTACATCGCTACCAGTAGTATACTGTTTTTCCCCCTCAACAAATGTCTCTCACGTAGTTTACTTGGTTTTTGTTCTTGAATGCTGCTAACTGATATGTCACTAATTAATCACACCATAACCAACTAGCTACTAGTCAAAATCAGATGCCAAAATTTGGGTCAAGTCAAATCACCAAATCTAGACACTGACTAGCAGACCACCACCTGAATAAAGTCAACAAGCTTAAGTTTACAGTCGCCTATCCAGAAGCTGTTGTGCATAATCACTTTGCAAGTTGCACTTTATTCAAATATCTGGCCATCTACCCATTCTTTGAAAATATTTTGTAGTACTAATACATATTAAAAAACAAAACTGTGATAGTCTATCTGAAAGGAAATTCTGTAGGGTCAAGGAAAATTTCCCTCACAGTCATCCCCTAGGATTCAACACTGCTTTCTAGTGTATTATTGTTTTATAGGATAGAAGACATAATAGGGCACATAATACCCTGGCAGGCATTATGAGTTACTATGGTACGTCAATGGTGAGAAAGGGCAAGTGTCAAATTTCTGACCAATCACGTACCTCCATGTGGTCACAGTAATAGTTGATCATCCAATATAAGCTTTCTAATCCATTATTTATGTTATTAAGAAACACTAGTAACACAACATTTTGTATGCACCACGGGCCTTACTTGATGTTTATATGCTCATGCGACTTTCAAACCCTCTGGCTTGTAAACTTGTCGCCCTCGAGCGAACATAAACATTTTCATAATACCCTTGGTGCATAAATAACTAATGCGACAGAAAAACCAGTTTGCTATTAGTATAATTTTAACAATCGCCTATTTTTGAGGATTATCATCATATATAATGCAACTAGCGAGTTCTTGATTATCAAATAGTTATTTCTGTTTACAAGAGATATACAATATATCGAATGGAAACAGAAATGATTTGATAATCAAGAAGACAAGAGTTGCATTCGGCTAGATTATATCACGAATCAATAAACAATGTTTAAACAGTTTATTTAGAAATATTAAAAGTACAGTTAGTGTGGTTGCTATGACGATTGTACTTTCAGCAGACAACGTGATGTTTGTGAACGCATTTGACTATCAGTTATTAGTCAGGACGGTATATGATTATCACCGTTGCTATGTAAATTATCAAAAGTTAGTACATGCGTAACTATGCATTTTTACAGTTTTTCATTAGTTGATGTTATAGATATAGAGAGTGTTATAATCGTTTCAGCGACGTTTACACTCTAAGTATGTTTGGAGTGGTTACTATGACAAGTGTTTAAAAATCTAGTATTTTGATTGGTATAGGGTTTTCAGATTGCGTTTCACTATGTATCAATTGTGTTTCACTGTTTGTCAAATGTAATTCCCATTTATCAAAATTGACAAGAGGGAAAAGCATTGAGATAAAGTGAAACACAATTGATACAGAGTGAAAAGCAATCAGAAAACCCTGTAAAATAAAAATGTAAGATACAATTTGTCAGGTAATTTTGGTATTTTAAGTAGCCACCTAGGCTTTAGGGCAGCGTGCCCGTATGCTAAACCCTTTTAGTTACTTATTTGGCTCCATCGCCTAATTCTACAATAACGATTTTGCACATATTTGACCCCAAACGCAGTATTTCTCGTCAGTTGGAGCACCCCTTTGCTGCTACTTTGGCAGCCGGGTGTTATCACTCGCAAGAATTCCGAAACTTCTAGAAGTCATTCCGTTGAGGCGCTTCGCCATTGGCTGTCTTTGATACCGGCATTAATTTGTTTTGTGGAGCGCACCGCCATTGGCTATCGAGAGTCACGTGGCAACGCCGTTTGGCTCACGCCACTTCAAGCGTCCTAACGCTTTTTGCTTTGAGGAGTTCAGCTCTGGCCGTTGATCGAAGGAGGTCGCGTGTGGTTGTGTGAGTGGCACGTCTTTACGTCGAGGCGTAGGTGTGTGAAGGGCTTCTTGGGGCCAGTTCTGCGTTGGTGAGAAAGGGGGCTTTCCCCTTGCAACTCGCTGTTTCGAGGATCTTTCTAGGCAGGACGAAGTACCGTAAAACGGGGCAACTTCGTCAGGGTTTTTGTACATTTGCCGCGCTGTAACCATATAGGATTTTTTTAGAATAACAAAATGAAATGATACCTACCAGTTAGAGACGGACAATTATTATCCGTCCTTTGGTTTTTATAAATAACGTTTATACGTCCGAAAAATCGCTAAACAATTCCTGACGAAGTTGTACCGATTTTTGGACAACTTCGTCACCTAACACAAATTCGTCTATAAACGAAGTTGTACGTTTCTAGGGACAACTTTGTCATGGTAGATAACTAATTTTGGTAACTTTATTATGGTACATAAATAAGTGCATCATTTAAAAACAAATTTAAGGTTCTATTAAGGCACAAAATGACTTTGGGTTAAATTGTTTCTCTCCATGAAACCCACCATGAAGTCTTCACCAGGAAAGTTGTCTCGAAAAATGACTGCTTTACGTTCTTTTTTATCGAGATAGCCTTTGATAATCAGTCTTATTTCTAACTTTGTTAATGGATAAGACCAAGCTGAAAGTTGATTTATGACACCAACAATTTCCGACTCCTCCAAGGTCGTTAAGGCTTTTGGGTAGCCTACTGATTTAATGTGTCTACCATGCCTCTTGTCTTGAAGCGTTGTTCGCGGTATTCCATGTTTTTTGCTGGCAGCAGACACCGAGAGGCCATTTTCAATATCCTTCAGTGCGTCTTCAACTAACTGGGCATCATAACGCTGGTAACTCCTACCTTACAACACTTTTCTGTTATTCTTTGGCATTATTAAAGGAATAGATATACTTTCGACGTAAGCACAACGGAACCGAAACGATAACTGTAGATTTTGAGGTTATGCTTACATAATCGTACATCGGCTGCCTAACTGACGAAGTTGCCCGCGATGACGAAGTTGTCCCGTTTTACGGTAGGCCTTTTTGTCGCTGTAGCGTGCTCTCAGGAGAGCGTCCTAACGTCGCCATCTTGGCGGATTCCAGCCCGTTTACCCCTAATGCCGTGTTTGGGCGATTGAGCTGCCACAGACTGCCGCCTTCTACCAAATGACTGCACGCCACTCTCATGGACCGTCTGCGGACTAAGGTATTTGTAATTGCAACCATTTAAACATAGTAACTGTCACTTGTGCGAGCGTTGGTGCTTTGTGTTCAACTTTATGTGGGCGGATGCATGCCCCTTGCTTGCTTGTCGCGGCTTTTAATGCCGGTTTGAGGCCACCATGCTGCAGGACGCTACTTTGGTAGCCTGCCAGTAAGTTCATGTGCGCGAGTTTCGCGTTTCATCGCCTAAATAACTAAAGAACTCTGCGATCATGTATTTGGTGTTACGTTTGTGCTAATTTTTAATTCAGTAACGTTAGGTGTGCGAGCTTCGCTATATTGTACCGATTAATACCTAAATAGAATTAACGCCTCGCCGTGCTGGGCCTGGCGCGCCCTAAGCTGTTCGAGTTTTTCTTTGTTTATGTTTGCGAGGGCTTTGTGCTTTGCTTCCTAGGTGTTAACCGCAGGTCGGCGACTGTTATCGCGCACTAACGCGCCCCTTTTGCCGGAGCGCGTATTTCTCAACTGTACTCTAATATGTTCATTAGCATAGCGCGTCCATCAGCTGATGCTTAACGTAAGTAGTAACATAAGCTTGGCGGCACGATTTGTTGCCCAGATGTAATTAGCGATCAATAGACGCATATTTAGTTAAGGGACGTATTATTCCTACTCGACCTGTGCATGCTTTGTTTCAGATAGCGCCTTTTACAATGTAAAGATTGGTGTACGGCCAGACGTGAGAGATCAGAGCGTGCAGGTAAGTCCAGTGATTGCGCAGTCTCGGCCAAAGAGACCCAATATTACCATTCCAGTACGAAATTGTTATTTGAGCTTGCAGCTCATGAGAATTCTTATCGACGGAGTATCTTGAATACTTCGCTCCCGTTTAACCGCCCAGGCCCGGTTATTCGAGTTAAGACAGGCTTGGTGGCGCCCTCATAATTTTGACGTACCCTATATATATACCTCAACACGCTTGCCCAGAACGTATCGTGTGACTCACGCCCGACTCCCTGAGGGTTCCAGCCGTGGCCCTTTAGCCTGTTTCTAGCAAATCTCAGGGCAAGTGTGCCAGTTTTCCAGGACTGATTCCGTGGTGCGATGCTCACCTTGGGTGGGTGTCGTAAAGTTGTTTTAATACCGTAACAAGTCGGAAAGGAAATACTGTCAAGAAACTGCTTTTAGGCGCCATTTCTCCAATATGGCGCCGCGAGCGGCAAAAGTACAAGGTGGCAAAGTTGAAATTCGGAAAGAGCACATCGAAATATATAAAATTACCCATTTTCAAAACTCCCAGAAAACTTTTCAGGTAAAACTACCAAATGACTGTACTACAAAGTATGGTTATTAAAAGCTATATACAGTGTATAGGTGTTGTTCTGTGCTGTCAACGGTATCTGTCAGTTCTATTGAGTTCTGTCACACGTCACTGTTGTTTGAACTAAGTTACTATTAAAGTTCTCTAGTTTGAACCACGTGCGTGTTAGTTAACAGTGTTTTCGTTTCGAGGTTTCTGCTTTCTTTTTAATTGTTTAAAAACCAATCTTTTTTAAAGCGGATAAAATTAAATGACAGGATCCTTGTTTTTCCGAGTTGCCGTATGCTATTTGGAAAGTAACTAGAATTTGAATTTACCGCCACTTTCAGTAACTCAAAATGGCTGACGAGCTTGCTCGTATAAATATAGTACCTACCTTAAATGGAGCTATGATCATAATAATTGATTTTTTCTACTGACTATACAGAAAGCCCTAATTTTAGGAAATAAAACTGTCAATTTCCAACCAGCGGGAGCCAATTTTTATTAACTCCCTGGGGTAGCCAATATTTTTAAATCCCGAATTTGTGTTTATGTCTTCGCTTGTTATGCTCCACAGATTCGGACCTGGTTTTTTTATGTTCTTATTGATTTTATAGTTTTCCAGCTTCTGAGCTTCGGGTTCCTCCTATTTGCTGCTCTATGAATTTGCACTTCCATTCCCAGGATTGATTATTTTTCTTAACGACTTCATTTTTTATTTTTCTGTTAGCTCTTAGTACTCTGGCGTCTCACAGCGTCCTCCTTCTGAAGGAAGTTTTTGTAGACTTCTTTCTTTTCTTTAATTTGTTGCTCTAGTTCTTCATCCCCCCATTTAGGTTTATTTTCCGTTTGTAGAGTTTCTATACTCATTTGCTGCTTCCCTAATACAAGCTTTTATATGTTTTATTCTTCTTCTGTTGTTTCTTCAGCTTCAATCAATTTTTGTTCCAGCCTTGTTTAGAATAAGTATTTAGTGTATTGTATTCGAAGCTTTTTATGTTGTACCTTGTATCATTACTGGTGTCTTCTCCTTGCATGCCCACTATTTTATTATTTCTTTGTTTTCCAACTCGTTCACTTAGGTCTCTTCCTATAACGATTTCATGGCCATGAGGGATTTTATCTATAATGTTTCTTAGGTCATCTTCAAAGTTATCTTTTATTTGAACTGCAGCGTCGTTATTTGGCACATAGACACCGAGGATTGTTAAAACAAAAAAAAAATAAAAAAAAATCTTCCCCTCGTTTGGATCGTTATTTTAATTATGCGTTCGTTGATTGGTTCCCAAGATTTAATATATCTTTTTAGTTTCTTGTGTATTAGTATGGATACTCCAGCTTTCGCACTCTCGTGTTGCTAAACTCCTGTATATAAGTGTATAAAAACTTTGGTATTTTCAACTCCACTTCCTTTTTTCTGTTTCGAGAGGATCGCGATATCGATGTTCCGTTGAATAAGTGCTAAGGTGATTTCTTTCTCTTTATTCCTTATACCTTGTATGTTCCATATACCTAAATTCATAGCTGAATTTCGTTTACTATATCCGTCCGACATCCGAGGCGTATTTCTACTGGGTGTTTTAACAATATACCAAAGGTATGTTCTTAAAGGTATAGGGTTGTTAGCCCCAAGTCCAACCCCCTGAATGAATACATTATATTATACTAGCAGTCCAGTGAGACAATGTCTCATTTAACGCGCCTTCAAACCTCGATCGGTTAGGCAACCACCCAGACCTGGAAGGTGTCAAAGTGGTTGCCTAACCCGATCGACGTTTTAAAGGCGCAGAGGGTCGCAGTTTTATTTAATACGCGTTCTATTTGAAGAACGGTCTTTTTTGTGACTTCTCGAAAACCGGAAGTGTCACGTGACTGAAATTCGGTTCCTGAGCTGACATGACCATTCCAAACATATAACTTTAATAACTTTTTTCTCTATCTCATACGGTTTGGCTGCTGAAACAGCGTCCCGGACGCATATACGGTAATCTGCAGACGCATAAGGTATTATGACAACTGTTCGGCTACAATCGGTAAATGATTAATATGGAGCCAATGAAAGTTTATGTAAAGTGCAGACACAGAAGGGGCATTAGACGTCTGCAGTTTACTCAGTGGTTTCGTTTTGACATGCTATATCTTGTTTTCCGCGTAGCCAAACAACTAGTTGTTAGTTCGTGAAAAGACTATTTAAAGTGCCGCAAGAAGTAAATGTTATTTTTTCCACAAATATAAAAATAATTAAATTTACATTATGTATTGCAAAAACTACAAATGAATTTAGAATCTGGCCGTTTTATTTATTCATTTCCATAGCAACGCGCACTTTCATCTGTAGAGTGAAATAAAGAGCTACTTTATAAACGCAAAGCTATCTAATAAAGCACTATTTTATAACGCAGTCTCAACATAAAGTAATTTTTACCCTCGTAAAACTACCACTCTAGCAAAAAATCACTTTTTGTGCAACTGTCATTCAAAACGACATTTTTATTTCAGGTAACTACACTTATATACGTCAAAATTAAATATTATGAGAGAGCACCTTAAAAGTAAACAATTTTAACATGTGTTAAAATACTACTTAGTAAACCAATAGTTGTCAGGTAACTAAGGAAAATCAATAATTTTCAGTTGTTCGACAGCTGAAACTAGTAAGGCTTTCTGTATTCTAATCAAATGTCAAACTAACATGATTATTTTGAAAAATGTCTACCACGGCTTGCTATATTATAATCAAATTAATAAAAGCTACATTTAGTCCATAAAAATAATTTTGCTGATTTTTAGTGACAGTTGTACAATAGTATATTGTACAACTAATTATGAAAATCATACTTTTTTCACGAATTTGCAGTTTTATTAACGATGGCGAAGTCCGAATGTATCAAGCAAATAAGTAAAAAAGTTGCCTTCATACGTGTTATACACATATTTGTTTTGCATAGTGATCGCTGGTAACTCGAAATTTGACCGAAAAGCAGTCATATTACAAACATGCAGTAACGCGAGAAAATTCTTATTTCAAAATTAAATAATAGAATCTAATTAGACCTGACCAAAACTTCATTTAATCGGAATAAACCGAACATTTCAAGAATAAACACAGTAATAATAATAGTCTCTATTTATCAACTCAAGATACAATAAATAAGAAAAAATAAAGGTCACGGTGCTTGCGTAAAGTGCAGACGTATTATAATTCAACACGTCTGCAGTTTACTTCTGTTTTGATTGGCTGTACTACTTCGGAATAAACGATGTGATGGGTTATACCTTATGCGTCTGCAGATTACGTATATGCGTCCCGGACGGATCAGCGTCCCAGACAGACAAGTCTATTAGATAAAGGATTGTTATGATACATGATATGGACAGAGATCATAATAAAGGAATGTTGAAAATTGAACGAATAAATTTGGACAGTTACAGAAATTGAGTCTTAATAGATATAAAATTTTAACATTAATTAATGAAAATCAACTCTGGTTGCATTATTCATTGGGATTCATAAAATACTGGTAGACTGATTTGAATGCATTGAAATTAATAATTAAGGAAATTAAATTCAAACTAAGGTTACATCGACAATTGTGTTTGTTAAGAAAATGATGTATTGTTATTATTATTTAAATTAATTAAATAGTGTGCATAAATAATGGTTACTAGGAGATAAAAAAATTTGTTTATAAAAACAGTTACCAAATAAGTACTCATAAATGCAGATGTAATAAAATTTATGGAAAATTAAATATTGAAAATTAAATGGAATTTCTGCATAAATTATTTAAATAAAATATGGTATTGTGAATAGTAACACCAAAAGCAAAGAAAAACAGTTATTGTAATATTGGTTTACAAAAATTAATAATCATCGATGGAAAATGGATTTATTGTATTAAACTACAAATAATAAGAAGTAATTTCATATTGGTTGTGTGAAGAATTGGATCGATATTTAGTACATCGAGTTTGAGCCGTCAGCGTACTTGAAATAAATCGAACAAAGTTAATATTTGAAAATATAACAGAAAGAGAGTAACTTACCAGGATAATAGATAGTGTGAAGAGCAGATTTAGGGGGTTGCCAGTACCAGATAGCAGGATTGTGGACTGCAGCAGTAACCAGGACGAGGTTTTGGAGGCAGATGAGTTGTTTGGACGTGAACGAGCAAGTAGGATGTTGACGGGAATTGTATTGATGGTACAGGCATACAAGAGGAGCCAATAGCTGTGATGGTTGTACCAGAAAGAGCAGTAGCAGCTAGGAAAAGTGTTCTTTTTCAGTAACTTGCAGGGCTAAATGTAGGAGCTTGTTCTGACGTCTGACACTAGTAGAAGCAGGAGTTTGGAGCTTGCATCAGTTGACAGGACCAAGGAAGGTTTAGCTGTTGGGTGTTTTGGATGTTGTAATCTGTTCAAGAAAGGCGTTAGTGGTGAGTGTTGTTCGTGGTAACGACATAAGCAATAGAAAACAGGTTTGTTAGATTAAGTTGACATTGAAGTTTTGAATACTGTCAATTTTGAAAGTAATTAACAAAAACTGAAGCAATAATTATCGAAAAAAGTCAATAAATAGTAAACGTCAAATGTAAAAGCACAAGTGTCAGTATACCTTAGTGTAGAAAATTTGAAAAGTAAACTTTGACATTTAAACATTAAATTAATTCAAAGAATTTGAGGTTATAAAGTTTCATTGCTACAGTAAATAGCATACTAGATTTGATGAACCCAGCCCAAAGAGATAATAGATCTTGATTATATTAAATATCATTGAAATATAAAAGAAATACTTTGAAGGCATAGTTTTCTTAATAGGGGCTATATAGCAATATATTGTTATGATACAACTACTCTATTTGTTATAGCGGTTAAATAAAAATAAAGATAATGATAAATTTAGAAGATCAATACAACCAAATGTTGAGGGGTTTTAAATAAGATGGGTATTAATTTTAAAATAATTGGGAAATACTAAAATTGAGACAATTATTAATGTAGATGTGACAATAAAATAAAAATTGAATATTTAATTTTGATGGTTGAGGTCAACCATGATAAAAAGTGTAAACCAAGGTTATATTGACAATTATGCTTGATTTAATAATAACGGATAGTTTTATTAAAAGGCCGCCGAAACGACTTTTTAAAAAACGTTTATTTTTATTTTACAATGAAATATAACATTGGAAGCACACAGCTAGCCGCCGGACAATTTCTTACATCTAGCTATGATACGAACACAATGGAACTTATCGACTGACTGGAGCTTAACTTAGAAGTGCAAGCTACTAGTATATATACTATGCCTAATCAGCTAAGATAAGCGTTATCTCTAAAAGGGAGCGTGAGACAGGAAGCCACGTGCGTTCAAGGTTGCAGACTTGCAGTTCATTATAAAGAAGCTATTATTGTTCAAGGTTGCAAGCTTGCAGTTTTACACAGGAGACCATTGTCTATTCATAATATAACACGTCCGCCGATAAAATGTTCAATAGCGGTATTCAAATATGCCTCTATTGAACTTACAAAAAAAAGAAAAGAAAATTAAACTTATGCATTTACGTTATCTGGTTCAAAATCTTTATTTAGAAATCTAATAAGTTTAATCTTCATTGTGTTTCTATTATAATACAAATACAATATAAAAATTATTAACATAAGAATAGTACACAGAGTAAATATAATTGCAGACACACTTAAATTATCAGATTTAATAAAATTAACAGGTTTTAACAAATTTTCATATTTATTAAGCTTAATTCGGTCCTCAACCAATTTCTGGGTGTCAACTGGTATCAAGTCAATCTTCGAGACATTTATGAATTCGATTCAGGAATTATTAAGCGGTCAATGTTTGAAACTTTTAAATTAGCAATTTTATTTAAGGTTCTTTTATACTGAATAATAAAATAGCAATACGATTTTCATTAAATTGTTTCTAAGTGTATCATAACGAATAAAATAGGAATATCATATATATTTCTAATAAGCGTCTATTTGCTTTATTTAAGAACTACATTGCCTAAATTTAAAGAATATAGTTCTGGATTACATTTTAAAATATTTACAATATTATATCGCCGTGTATGATTGAATATTCAATCAAGATACAGACGATGAAGGTAATAAGTCTGAATAGGGTAGTAATTCATTAGCATGGCGTCTAATGTTGGACGATCCATTATGCGGTGTTAACTCGTATATGTCATGTTCTAAAATTTGGGATATTGTATATGGTCCTATAAATGTTGGTTCATCTTTACTTCTGGAATTTGTTTTAACAAATACTTTTTCATTTAATTGAAATGTTTTATTTTTCCGGGTTGGGTTTAATTTTAAATTTCGTTTTTCTTTACTATCAATTTGCTTGCCTTGCAATATTTCGTAAATTTTTTTCATGCGGATTTTGTGACCAGATAAATAAACATGATAGTAGGTTTTTGTATAGTTTAAATCGAACTGATTTCTACATTCAGTATGACCAAATACAATTGTTAAGTCATTTTGCTATTTCAGATGCTTAATTGCATTTCACGCCGTTAGCTAGGTCATTTTGGTATTTTGAATAGCCGCCTAAGCTTAGAGCAGCGCGCCCGTATGCTAAGCCCTTTTAGCTCTTTATTTGGCTCCATCGCCTAATTCCAGAATCACGATTTCGCACATAGTTAGCCTAAAAAGCAGTATTTGTCGTCGGTTGGAGCTCTCCTCTGATGGCGTTTTTCTGAATTCTGAATAGCACGCTGTGGCGGCGTGATACCAGCGTGGCCCGGATTGGTTGGTTTCAATTCATCGCCTTGCGATTCGCTGTAGTTTAGTCACGTGGGGGGACGCGGTCAAGGTGACCTTTTGCCAACGCTTCCCTCGTGGCATTCAGCCGAGAGCCGTCGTTAAAACAAGAGGTCGGATAGTATATGTGCTTTCGTGCGGCGCTTCCGCCCTTGGCGGGGGCGCCAGCCCTTTTTCCGTCGAGTGCTGTTTCAGCGACTTGGTGATATACGTTTTCGCCTTAAGTGGGAGTCTTCCAGAGCCCGTGGCAGAGAGCGCTTGTGTGTGGTGGTGGTGATTCGAAATTTGTCGAGTGATCTTCGGCGTAACGTGGGTGTTTTGGAGCCCAGTTCCTGCTACTATTAGTGAGGGGTCGTGCCCCCTTCATCTCGACCTACGAGGATTTGGTTCAGCAGAACGAGTGAGGCCCCCATCATTTTCGTCGTCCCGTTGTACGCGTCTTGACGCGTCTCCCGTCGCCATTGAGGCGGTTATGCATTCACCCCCTTTCGCCGTTGTAACACCGAAGGTACCTACCACCTACGATTGCAGCTCGTCGCAACTCAGCTGTACCAGGCTCCCTCGCCGCCCACGCATTAAGGTATGTGCCTTTAACCTGATTACCGCTGTGAACGCGAGTGTTACTCATTACTACTCATTACTACGCTAGTGTATTCATTCAGACTGCAGACAGTTCAGGCCGTGAAGGCTAATGTAAATCGTCGCTGCCCTTGCATAAGGCAATGTGTATCTTTGTACCTATTCATTACTACGCTAGTGTATTCATTCAGACTGCAGACAGTTCAGGCCGTGAAGGCTAATGTAAATCGTCGCTGCCCTTGCATAAGGCAATGTGTATCTTTGTACCTATTATTGCTGTTCACTAATGTTCAACATCTGTCGTTAAGCTTAGAGCGCGCGTGCCAGCTGGTGCCCTTAATTATAGAGTAAGGTTAGATACAGGGCGACGCATTCTGCTACCCCATTGTAACTCGAAGTGAAATATATGATTGGTTAGTTAAGGGAACTATTGTTTGTTTCGGTTTGTGCATGTTCTGTTACAGATAGACGCCCCTTTATTGTACGAATTATTGTACGACGGAACGAGGAAGCTGTGAGCGTGCAGGTGAGTGGGACAGCTGCGTAGTCGTGGTCGGATGGACACCTAATCACAATCCTTGCTTAAGGCAATCCCGAAGTTGTTGTTTGACCTTGCAACTCTTGAGTAATCTTATTGGCGGAGTATTTTTGCATGCTTCGCTCCCGTCTAACCGTCCAGGCCCGGTTAGCCGGGTTAAGACAGGCTTGGTGGCGCCCTCATAATTTCGACATACCCTGTATATATTATGCCACAACGCGCTTGCCCAGAACGTATCGTGTGACTCACGCCCGACTCCCTGAGCGTTCCAGCCGTGGCCTATTAGCCTATTTCGAACCGATCTCAGGGCAAGTGTGTCATGTTTTCAGGACTGATTCCGTGGTGCGATGCTCACCTTGGGTGGGTGTCGTAAAGTCCTTTTCATACCGTAACAGGCTAATTTTGTCGCTCAACGCGGGGCTTTTCAGGCCTTTCTGGCTTTGCTTTGCTTGGCCTTGTCTTGTTTTTTTTTGTCTCGTTAAGTCCGTTAAGTCGGTCGCCTTTTGGCGCCCGCCTCTTGAGCATTTTAGGCATTGTAGCTTGGTTGTGTCATTTATATTGTTGTTACAAATGTTTTTTTCGTCATTTCGAAGTGGTATGGACTGGTAAACCGTTTTTTTTTCTTAGAATATTTTACCGAGCTTCTTTTCTTGTTTTCTATATGTCTTTTCTTGTCTTTTCCTGTTCTTAGTTTATTTTCATTAGTTTTCTTGACCGTGTATATGTTTTTTTTTCTTAGTTGTCATTTGTCTTTACGTTTCTTTTCTTGTTTTCTATATGTTTTTTCTTGTCTTTTCTTATTTTCTATTTGTAGTTTTGTGTTTTCTTGTTGTTTATCGCCTTTTTGAGTTTTCTTTTTGTGTTTTTCCATGTCTTTTCATATTTTGAGCATCTTTTCCGTCATTTTTACCGTCGTTTCTTGTTTTTCTTAGCCAGTTCATACTACCGAGATGTTTTGTTGCATTTAGTGCAGATTTTATCCCGTATTAGTCGGATTTAGTACCAGATGTTGTTGAGTGAAGGTACCGACCTTGTTTTTTTAAGTCTTTTCGAAGGCTTAGTTGGGAGTTTCGATTCCCTGTCGTTTAAATTGTTTAGCCTTGGGCTAAGTTGACACTTTTGTTGTACCGAACTGACGTTTATCGATTTTGACGTTCACGTTAGCGAGGTTTATCGATTTTGACGTTGATGATTACCGATTTTGACAATTTTTCTTTTGCTATCGTTTGGTGTTGTACCGAGTTGATTTTTGGTGAGCAGGTTGGAATTCATTTTCAGCTTCATCACTGCGTTGTGGTTTGTTGATAAGTTTTGGTGTGCTGTTGGTGTGCTTGGGGAGATTCGCTCGTGCGGTTATTACGTCCCTCAGGCCATCTTCTTAGTTGGTTTGGTGTAGTTATTTTCGTTGGACTTTTATTTCATTTTCATTATTATCATGTACCGCCCAACTTTGTTTACCGACTTCTTCGTGGACGCCCCTAACAGTCATAGTAGTGTTTTGTACACTTTCCGTTAGTATTTAACGAGTCTTTACCGCTGGTCGGAATGCTTCGTATTTGTTGACGTTTTGTTGTCATTTACCGTACCCTTTTTGTCTGATGACGTCATGTTGTCAAGTATCGTGTTCTTTGTGAACAGTTTCGTTAAAGCTTCTGAGCTTTGTGTGGCAGTAATGCGCTGCTGTTCGCATGAGGCCTCTTTGGTTTTCAAGTATTAAGTATTTAAAGATTTTTGACTTTTTTTTGTAGTGATGCCCTGTTGTTTTCGTGGCCTAGCGCTCTTTTACCGTACCGTTGGCCGTCGCCATTTTCAACCACCTGTGTGGGATTACATAAAGAGAGCGTGTTTCTGGTCATTTTGTTTCGTGCGGACCCTGTCGTAGTAAGGTAGTCCCTTTGGGCCGCATGGAGTTCTGAAAAGGATTTATTGGGCATGCGTCATCAAACGCATACACCCTTGGAGACTTGGTTCTTCTGGATTTTCTTTTGGTGTTCGGTGTTGGAGTCACTTTCGAGCTCGCGCTTAGCGGTTTAATAGTCGACTTGGCTCCGGCATCGGCATTGATTGAGGATTTCGGTGGACTGAGTTTTTCCTATTACTGATTATGACTATTTTTGACAGTTTCTGTCACAACTATTTTCCTTTTTTTTTGTGGTTCATCCTCTTCTCTTGGGTACTCATACCAGTTGTGGGATCCACACAATGCGCCGATCTCGTGACGCGCAGCGTGCCCTCTTCAGGTAACCCTTGGGTGGGACTTTGGACTTCCATTTCTATACCCCCCCCTCCCTGTGTTCTTTTGGAACGGTTGGTCGGAAGTGTCCACAGGTGTAAGACCTATTTTACCCGATTTTGACCCAAACAATTTACGTATTTTCTACTGGCGTATCCAGTCTTTCTTCTTCCTCTTCTCTCTTCCCACCTTTGCACCCTATCTGGTGGCCAGTGTGCGTAATCCCTTTGGGGGTGCACTCTATCGTATCGAATGTTTTTTTTGTTGCTTCGTTCGTTTTCGTTGTTGCGTTTTCGTTTGAGTTCTCGTTACGTTGTCGCAAAATGCCTCGTTGTTTTATAAGAGACTTCGGGGAACTCTCTTTCAAGTAAGGGGAGTGTTAAGTCATTTTGCTATTTCAGATGCTTAATTGCATTTCACGCCGTTAGCTAGGTCATTTTGGTATTTTGAATAGCCGCCTAAGCTTAGAGCAGCGCGCCCGTATGCTAAGCCCTTTTAGCTCTTTATTTGGCTCCATCGCCTAATTCCAGAATCACGATTTCGCACATAGTTAGCCTAAAAAGCAGTATTTGTCGTCGGTTGGAGCTCTCCTCTGATGGCGTTTTTCTGAATTCTGAATAGCACGCTGTGGCGGCGTGATACCAGCGTGGCCCGGATTGGTTGGTTTCAATTCATCGCCTTGCGATTCGCTGTAGTTTAGTCACGTGGGGGGACGCGGTCAAGGTGACCTTTTGCCAACGCTTCCCTCGTGGCATTCAGCCGAGAGCCGTCGTTAAAACAAGAGGTCGGATAGTATATGTGCTTTCGTGCGGCGCTTCCGCCCTTGGCGGGGGCGCCAGCCCTTTTTCCGTCGAGTGCTGTTTCAGCGACTTGGTGATATACGTTTTCGCCTTAAGTGGGAGTCTTCCAGAGCCCGTGGCAGAGAGCGCTTGTGTGTGGTGGTGGTGATTCGAAATTTGTCGAGTGATCTTCGGCGTAACGTGGGTGTTTTGGAGCCCAGTTCCTGCTACTATTAGTGAGGGGTCGTGCCCCCTTCATCTCGACCTACGAGGATTTGGTTCAGCAGAACGAGTGAGGCCCCCATCATTTTCGTCGTCCCGTTGTACGCGTCTTGACGCGTCTCCCGTCGCCATTGAGGCGGTTATGCATTCACCCCCTTTCGCCGTTGTAACACCGAAGGTACCTACCACCTACGATTGCAGCTCGTCGCAACTCAGCTGTACCAGGCTCCCTCGCCGCCCACGCATTAAGGTATGTGCCTTTAACCTGATTACCGCTGTGAACGCGAGTGTTACTCATTACTACTCATTACTACGCTAGTGTATTCATTCAGACTGCAGACAGTTCAGGCCGTGAAGGCTAATGTAAATCGTCGCTGCCCTTGCATAAGGCAATGTGTATCTTTGTACCTATTCATTACTACGCTAGTGTATTCATTCAGACTGCAGACAGTTCAGGCCGTGAAGGCTAATGTAAATCGTCGCTGCCCTTGCATAAGGCAATGTGTATCTTTGTACCTATTATTGCTGTTCACTAATGTTCAACATCTGTCGTTAAGCTTAGAGCGCGCGTGCCAGCTGGTGCCCTTAATTATAGAGTAAGGTTAGATACAGGGCGACGCATTCTGCTACCCCATTGTAACTCGAAGTGAAATATATGATTGGTTAGTTAAGGGAACTATTGTTTGTTTCGGTTTGTGCATGTTCTGTAACAGATAGACGCCCCTTTATTGTACGAATTATTGTACGACGGAACGAGGAAGCTGTGAGCGTGCAGGTGAGTGGGACAGCTGCGTAGTCGTGGTCGGATGGACACCTAATCACAATCCTTGCTTAAGGCAATCCCGAAGTTGTTGTTTGACCTTGCAACTCTTGAGTAATCTTATTGGCGGAGTATTTTTGCATGCTTCGCTCCCGTCTAACCGTCCAGGCCCGGTTAGCCGGGTTAAGACAGGCTTGGTGGCGCCCTCATAATTTCGACATACCCTGTATATATTATGCCACAACGCGCTTGCCCAGAACGTATCGTGTGACTCACGCCCGACTCCCTGAGCGTTCCAGCCGTGGCCTATTAGCCTATTTCGAACCGATCTCAGGGCAAGTGTGTCATGTTTTCAGGACTGATTCCGTGGTGCGATGCTCACCTTGGGTGGGTGTCGTAAAGTCCTTTTCATACCGTAACAGGCTAATTTTGTCGCTCAACGCGGGGCTTTTCAGGCCTTTCTGGCTTTGCTTTGCTTGGCCTTGTCTTGTTTTTTTTTGTCTCGTTAAGTCCGTTAAGTCGGTCGCCTTTTGGCGCCCGCCTCTTGAGCATTTTAGGCATTGTAGCTTGGTTGTGTCATTTATATTGTTGTTACAAATGTTTTTTTCGTCATTTCGAAGTGGTATGGACTGGTAAACCGTTTTTTTTTCTTAGAATATTTTACCGAGCTTCTTTTCTTGTTTTCTATATGTCTTTTCTTGTCTTTTCCTGTTCTTAGTTTATTTTCATTAGTTTTCTTGACCGTGTATATGTTTTTTTTTCTTAGTTGTCATTTGTCTTTACGTTTCTTTTCTTGTTTTCTATATGTTTTTTCTTGTCTTTTCTTATTTTCTATTTGTAGTTTTGTGTTTTCTTGTTGTTTATCGCCTTTTTGAGTTTTCTTTTTGTGTTTTTCCATGTCTTTTCATATTTTGAGCATCTTTTCCGTCATTTTTACCGTCGTTTCTTGTTTTTCTTAGCCAGTTCATACTACCGAGATGTTTTGTTGCATTTAGTGCAGATTTTATCCCGTATTAGTCGGATTTAGTACCAGATGTTGTTGAGTGAAGGTACCGACCTTGTTTTTTTAAGTCTTTTCGAAGGCTTAGTTGGGAGTTTCGATTCCCTGTCGTTTAAATTGTTTAGCCTTGGGCTAAGTTGACACTTTTGTTGTACCGAACTGACGTTTATCGATTTTGACGTTCACGTTAGCGAGGTTTATCGATTTTGACGTTGATGATTACCGATTTTGACAATTTTTCTTTTGCTATCGTTTGGTGTTGTACCGAGTTGATTTTTGGTGAGCAGGTTGGAATTCATTTTCAGCTTCATCACTGCGTTGTGGTTTGTTGATAAGTTTTGGTGTGCTGTTGGTGTGCTTGGGGAGATTCGCTCGTGCGGTTATTACGTCCCTCAGGCCATCTTCTTAGTTGGTTTGGTGTAGTTATTTTCGTTGGACTTTTATTTCATTTTCATTATTATCATGTACCGCCCAACTTTGTTTACCGACTTCTTCGTGGACGCCCCTAACAGTCATAGTAGTGTTTTGTACACTTTCCGTTAGTATTTAACGAGTCTTTACCGCTGGTCGGAATGCTTCGTATTTGTTGACGTTTTGTTGTCATTTACCGTACCCTTTTTGTCTGATGACGTCATGTTGTCAAGTATCGTGTTCTTTGTGAACAGTTTCGTTAAAGCTTCTGAGCTTTGTGTGGCAGTAATGCGCTGCTGTTCGCATGAGGCCTCTTTGGTTTTCAAGTATTAAGTATTTAAAGATTTTTGACTTTTTTTTGTAGTGATGCCCTGTTGTTTTCGTGGCCTAGCGCTCTTTTACCGTACCGTTGGCCGTCGCCATTTTCAACCACCTGTGTGGGATTACATAAAGAGAGCGTGTTTCTGGTCATTTTGTTTCGTGCGGACCCTGTCGTAGTAAGGTAGTCCCTTTGGGCCGCATGGAGTTCTGAAAAGGATTTATTGGGCATGCGTCATCAAACGCATACACCCTTGGAGACTTGGTTCTTCTGGATTTTCTTTTGGTGTTCGGTGTTGGAGTCACTTTCGAGCTCGCGCTTAGCGGTTTAATAGTCGACTTGGCTCCGGCATCGGCATTGATTGAGGATTTCGGTGGACTGAGTTTTTCCTATTACTGATTATGACTATTTTTGACAGTTTCTGTCACAACTATTTTCCTTTTTTTTTGTGGTTCATCCTCTTCTCTTGGGTACTCATACCAGTTGTGGGATCCACACAATGCGCCGATCTCGTGACGCGCAGCGTGCCCTCTTCAGGTAACCCTTGGGTGGGACTTTGGACTTCCATTTCTATACCCCCCCCTCCCTGTGTTCTTTTGGAACGGTTGGTCGGAAGTGTCCACAGGTGTAAGACCTATTTTACCCGATTTTGACCCAAACAATTTACGTATTTTCTACTGGCGTATCCAGTCTTTCTTCTTCCTCTTCTCTCTTCCCACCTTTGCACCCTATCTGGTGGCCAGTGTGCGTAATCCCTTTGGGGGTGCACTCTATCGTATCGAATGTTTTTTTTGTTGCTTCGTTCGTTTTCGTTGTTGCGTTTTCGTTTGAGTTCTCGTTACGTTGTCGCAAAATGCCTCGTTGTTTTATAAGAGACTTCGGGGAACTCTCTTTCAAGTAAGGGGAGTGTTAAGTCATTTTGCTATTTCAGATGCTTAATTGCATTTCACGCCGTTAGCTAGGTCATTTTGGTATTTTGAATAGCCGCCTAAGCTTAGAGCAGCGCGCCCGTATGCTAAGCCCTTTTAGCTCTTTATTTGGCTCCATCGCCTAATTCCAGAATCACGATTTCGCACATAGTTAGCCTAAAAAGCAGTATTTGTCGTCGGTTGGAGCTCTCCTCTGATGGCGTTTTTCTGAATTCTGAATAGCACGCTGTGGCGGCGTGATACCAGCGTGGCCCGGATTGGTTGGTTTCAATTCATCGCCTTGCGATTCGCTGTAGTTTAGTCACGTGGGGGGACGCGGTCAAGGTGACCTTTTGCCAACGCTTCCCTCGTGGCATTCAGCCGAGAGCCGTCGTTAAAACAAGAGGTCGGATAGTATATGTGCTTTCGTGCGGCGCTTCCGCCCTTGGCGGGGGCGCCAGCCCTTTTTCCGTCGAGTGCTGTTTCAGCGACTTGGTGATATACGTTTTCGCCTTAAGTGGGAGTCTTCCAGAGCCCGTGGCAGAGAGCGCTTGTGTGTGGTGGTGGTGATTCGAAATTTGTCGAGTGATCTTCGGCGTAACGTGGGTGTTTTGGAGCCCAGTTCCTGCTACTATTAGTGAGGGGTCGTGCCCCCTTCATCTCGACCTACGAGGATTTGGTTCAGCAGAACGAGTGAGGCCCCCATCATTTTCGTCGTCCCGTTGTACGCGTCTTGACGCGTCTCCCGTCGCCATTGAGGCGGTTATGCATTCACCCCCTTTCGCCGTTGTAACACCGAAGGTACCTACCACCTACGATTGCAGCTCGTCGCAACTCAGCTGTACCAGGCTCCCTCGCCGCCCACGCATTAAGGTATGTGCCTTTAACCTGATTACCGCTGTGAACGCGAGTGTTACTCATTACTACTCATTACTACGCTAGTGTATTCATTCAGACTGCAGACAGTTCAGGCCGTGAAGGCTAATGTAAATCGTCGCTGCCCTTGCATAAGGCAATGTGTATCTTTGTACCTATTCATTACTACGCTAGTGTATTCATTCAGACTGCAGACAGTTCAGGCCGTGAAGGCTAATGTAAATCGTCGCTGCCCTTGCATAAGGCAATGTGTATCTTTGTACCTATTATTGCTGTTCACTAATGTTCAACATCTGTCGTTAAGCTTAGAGCGCGCGTGCCAGCTGGTGCCCTTAATTATAGAGTAAGGTTAGATACAGGGCGACGCATTCTGCTACCCCATTGTAACTCGAAGTGAAATATATGATTGGTTAGTTAAGGGAACTATTGTTTGTTTCGGTTTGTGCATGTTCTGTAACAGATAGACGCCCCTTTATTGTACGAATTATTGTACGACGGAACGAGGAAGCTGTGAGCGTGCAGGTGAGTGGGACAGCTGCGTAGTCGTGGTCGGATGGACACCTAATCACAATCCTTGCTTAAGGCAATCCCGAAGTTGTTGTTTGACCTTGCAACTCTTGAGTAATCTTATTGGCGGAGTATTTTTGCATGCTTCGCTCCCGTCTAACCGTCCAGGCCCGGTTAGCCGGGTTAAGACAGGCTTGGTGGCGCCCTCATAATTTCGACATACCCTGCATATATTATGCCACAACGCGCTTGCCCAGAACGTATCGTGTGACTCACGCCCGACTCCCTGAGCGTTCCAGCCGTGGCCTATTAGCCTATTTCGAACCGATCTCAGGGCAAGTGTGTCATGTTTTCAGGACTGATTCCGTGGTGCGATGCTCACCTTGGGTGGGTGTCGTAAAATCCTTTTCATACCGTAACACAATCTCAAAAGGGGTCAAATTGAGATTAGAGTGTATCGTATGATTGTATGCAAGAATACAATATTGAATTTTGTTTTGTTCAGGTACATCCGTCAATAGTCGATAGTGTTCAATTATTGTCGAATGTAGTCGTTCAATTGGGGAGTTGGATTGATGGTGATGTGGGGTTGTCGTATGCAACTGGATTTTATGTAAAGCTATGAAGTCTTTTAAAATATTTTTGTTAAATTCTCCATCAGCTATAATGATATTTGGTGTAGTAAAAGTACACATATAATTAAGTAGTTGTTCAATGACGTCTGTTAAATTTCGAGATTTAATATAGTATGCTTGGGCGAATTTGGAAAATGAATCTATTATTGTTAAATAACTTCTCTTACCTATCTGAAAAATATCCAAGTGTATAGTATGAAATGGTTGGTTTTGTGTAGGAGTAAGCTGTAAGGGCTGTTTAATTGGGTTTCTATTGTACTTTTGCGCTTTACAAATATGACAATTATTAATATAGTCAGTGACATCTTTATTAATTGATTTCCAATAATATTTTCTTTTTATATGTTCAATTGTTTCATTGATACCACGGTGATTGGTTTTGCCTAGGTGGTAATTTTGGATTTGATATTGACGATCTTGTGGACTTAGAACGTAAGTCACTTGTGACATACATCGATGAAATTTGGGTGTATTATCGTTAATTATGTTTTGCAGAAAATTTGAAAAATCTAAACAAAGTTCGTCGTTAGGAAAATAACAATGGTAATGTGTTCTAGGTTCACAATGTTCAATTAATAGCCTGTTAAATACGTCAATTTTATTTGTATTATTTAGGGATACAGAATAATGTGTAATTCCGTCGTATTTAGTGATTCCGATATCTCGTGGTAGTTGAGAAATTACAAATTCAATTTGATTTTTAAATTGTTGTAGAGGTTTTTCGGCAATATCTATTACGGGGGTAGATGATTGTTGCGAATGTATTGTTTCGACATAGGATTTATTATCGTCGTTATTTGGTGGTCTTATTTGGATGTCGGATATAACTTTTACTTTAGGCGTTTTTGATTTTGGTGGTCCGATGGTCGGTACCGAAAAAAAGTCTTGTATGTCGGGGGTGCTTGCCCTACTTGCTATTAAGCTTTCGTTACCTTGTATTGGTATTGGTGTATGAAGTCTATCGGGTGTTTCCAAAGTCATGGGGTGAATTTGAACACGTGATAGAGCGTCGGCAACTTTATTTAATTTGCCTGGTAGATAGTTTACGGTGAAGTCGTATTCTTCTAATTTAAGTGCCCAACGAGTTAATTTGGAATTTGGTTCTTTTAAATTTTTGAGCCAAACAAGCGGTCTATGATCGGTGTACAATTTAAATTTTACTCCATACAGATATGGACGAAATTGCTTGGTTGCCCAAACTATGGCTAGGAGTTCTCGTTCAATTGTAGTATAATTTTGTTCTGCATTATTAAGGGTTCTGGAGGCATAACAGGTGGGTTTACCATCTTGGGATAATACCGCGCCTATCGCAAATTTAGATGCATCGGTAGTCAGTTCGAAAGGTTTTTCAAAATCAGGATATTGAAGTACTGGTTCATTCATTAAAATTTGTTTGCAATACTCAAAGTTCTTCAAAAATTCAGGGGTGTGTACAATTTTATTTTCTTTCTTTAAACATACGGTTAAAAATTTAGTTATTTTGGCAAAGTCTTTGACAAATTTTCTATAATAGCCAAATAGTCCTAAGAATGATTTTATCTCGGTTCTTGTTTTAGGTGCTGGGAAATTTTTGATTGCTGATATTTTAGATGGATCTGGTTTTATTCCTTCTGAAGTAACTATATGACCTAAATATTTTACAGATTTATGTAAAAATTCCGATTTATCTAACTGAATCTTTACATTAGCATCTCTACATTTTTGAAATACATTTTTTAAACGTTGCATGTGTTCTTGAAGAGAACTTCCGAAAATTATAATGTCGTCTAGGTAAACTAGGCACTGTGTTGGAGTGAGTCCAATTAAGGCTGTATTTATCATCCTTTGGAAGGATGCAGGACTGTTACGTAAACCCATAGCCATTCTTTTAAACTGAAAATGGCCTTCTTCGGTTGAAAAAGCGGTTTTTTCGCGATCTTTCTTTTCGATTTCTATCTGGTGGAAACCAGAGGCAAGATCCAATGTTGTAAAGTATTTGGCTCTGCCAAGATTGTCTAATACAGTTTCTATACGGGGCAATGGATATTTATCTTCAATAGTTTGTTCATTTAACTTTCGATAGTCAACTACAATGCGGCATTTTTGTTTTCCGGAGGCGTCTAACTTTTTTGGGACGACCCAAATAGGAAAATTATACGGTGATTCCGATGGCTCTATAATATCTTCGTTTAACATTTTCTTTATTTGCCTTTTGACTTCTTCGCGATGAATATGGGGATAACGGTATGTTTTCGTAAATATAGGTGCATTGGTTTTAGTCCTAATGTGGTGTTTTGTCAAATTCGTAACGGATAAAGGTATTTCGGGAGAGTAAAATACATCTCTGTATTGAAAACATAAATTAGTCAAAAGAGTTTTTTCGTCTTCGTTTAAATGGTCTAGTCTTAAATTGTTTTTTAAATTATTATTTAAAATACTTTTGGTGTTTGGAGTTTTTATATTAAAGTTGTTAAGTCTGATAGGTTGATTTTTGCTATCGGGTTCATAGTCTTCTAAAAATAATGGATTATAAATATTTATTTCTTGTGTTTCGTTTGAAGTATTAATTACACTGGTTTTAAACCAATTATTGTGTAATTTCACTAATGCTGAAGGCATAATTACTTTTTCATTAAATTTTAGTTTTGGAGCTATTTTAGTTCCATTCTTTCCTACTGCTGGTAAATTTACAAAACATTCTGTACGCGGAGGTACTACAAGTTTTCTGACAAAATCTGAGTTTTTAAATTTGGAAAAATTACATTCGTTACGTTTTTGAATTTCCTGTTTAGTTTTTGATGGGTTATAATAGAACGGTATTACTGTTTTTTCTGTTTGAATGTGCATCCATTTATAATCTATTCGTGCGGATAATTTTGAAAGTAAATCGGATCCAATAAGTCCTACATAGTCTTGGTGAAAATTGAATAAATAACACGTATGTGTTCCGTTTTTATAAAAAAGATTAGGAATGGGTAAATCTGCAATTAAGTTATGTTGAGAAATTCCATGAGATGTAACTATCTCAAATTCTGTTTCATAAATATAATTTGGAAAATGTTGTTGTACAAATTCTGGGGAAATTATTGTTTGTGAGCTACCTGTATCAATTAATAATTTATCGCCGGTGGCGGGAATTATAATATAAGGAAGGTTTGATTTTGGATTTATATTAAAAGTTAAAATATTTTTTTCCGAGGCTCTTAATGAAAATTTACAGTATCGTTTGGATCTGGATATTCGAAATAATCGTAAGTATAGTCTAAATCTTGTGATTCGTAATTTTCAGTTGTATCTTGAAAATTGTCAGGGTCAAAATATTCCTGAAGGTTTTCGTTAAAATTTTCTGGAGTTGAAAATTCTCCATTTTCAAATAAATCTTCGGTTAAGTCTTCATATTCATCCGGAGGTTTTTCTTGATGGTAATTTAAATGATTAAAATTTCTATTAACATTTTGAGAGTTTGCTCGATATTTATTAGGGAAATTTGATTGTTGAGTAGCTGGTCTTTTTATAGTGCTAAAGTCCATAGGTTCTGGTTTATTTGTTGGTGAAAAATTTGGTTTAGGTGCAAATGCATTAAAGCTTGAATTTTGAGTTATTCTAGAATTATTAGGATTGTTAAAATTCGTTGGACTTTTAAAATAGTTGGGATTTTGATTAAAATTACTTTTAGGATTTTGGTTAAAATTACTTCTAGGATTTTGGTTAAAATTACTTCGATTTTGTTGGAATGGTCTTTGCATAAAATTTGGGTTATTAAATTTAGGTTCATATGAATTTCGTGTTTGAATATTGGAAGTTAAATTTGGTTTGTTTAATTTTTGACTTTGAAAATTATTTTGATTTTGAGAATATCTGATATCAATTTCTTCTTTTACTATGCTTAAGGCTTGTTCTAGTGAAGTTGGGTTTCTACTTCTTACGAAGCTTCCTAAATTTTCATTTAGTCCACTTGTAAAAGTGCGAAGTGCTAAATCTTTGTTAGCCTTTAATTTATAAGTGATAATATCTTTTGATTCTTGACTCAGAGAAACTTTTGAATTATAAATAGCTAAATGAGTTCTAACTTTATTGAAAAATTCTATGGGAGAGTCTTTATTCTGTTTTAATTTAGTTAAATCAATTAAGAGATTCAATTCTGACCTTTGGTCGCCAAAATTTTCAATTAAGACATTTTTTAAGTCTTTCCAAGTATCATACTCGTAACCTGTGATTACTTCTAACGCTTGACCTTTTAATTTATTCCTTATCGAATTTAAAATTACTTGGTTGATATAATCGTTTAAATTTTCTGTACAAAATTTAGTTGCAATGATTTCTGCGGATCTGATAAATTCCGAAAGAGTGGCTTGATTACCATATGTGGGAATTTCATTTAATAAAGCTACATTAAAATGTGGGGGAAACAATGATGCGTTTTGATCAACCATATTTGTTGTAACAACCCAAAATTATTTAAAAATAAAATTCTAGGGATAGAATTCCTTGGTGAGCGTGATCGATCTCGTGACATAAAATTTTTACAATTGTTTCAAAATATAATTTTTTTTTACATAAAAATTTTGTAATTGTTAAAAAAAATAAATTTCTAGGTGTTTTTACTTAAGATTCTCTTTTGTAGACAAAAATTAATTTTACTTTATTTGTTTCACTTGATTTTTAATTTTTATTTATGTTAGTAAACAGTTTAATGACTAGGGGATGTTTAACAGGGGGGTAGGTATCCTACGCGCAAGAACGCAAGCACAAATGCAAATTAAGCACACCTATTATGTGCAGCAATTGGTCTGGCTTACTACGTTCTGCCTAATATTATAAATAAATATTAGAACTATGTTAGTATAATTTTTAAAACTTTATATTAGTTAACTTTGTTGTTTTAGGCGAACGCTTTAATAATTATCACTTTTGAAAATTATATTACGTTACTTTGTTGCCTTTGAAATTTTTACTTTGTTGTTTAGGCGAACGCTTTAATAATTATTACTTTTGAAAATTATATTACGTTACTTTGTTGCCTTTAAAATTAATTATTTTGCTTTTTCTTTAAAACTTAAAAATGATTACTTAGGCGAACGCTTTAATAGTCGTTACTTTGTTGCCTTTAAAATATACCTTTGCTTTTTCTCTAAAGCTTGAAAATTATTATTTTTAAAAATATACCTTTGCTTTTTCTCTAAAGCTTGAAAATTATTATAAAAATATGCACTTACATTGTGCGTTATAATTGACGAACGGCGTGCGATCAAGCTACGTCCTGTTGTCTTCAAAAAGGATGCGTCGATCCTATTGATGTCGGCTGGCCTGCACAGAGGTCCTGAAGTCCGACTTGGATAGTCCAGCTTTGCGCTAGAGCGTTATCCAAAAGTTGTCCTGGGGTCGTCGTTGTTGACGTTGCCAATACCAGAGACTGATCCCAATGATCAAGATGGTCCCAATGACCAGATGGTTCCAATAACCACGGAGGAGCAGGAGCTGGGTCGACGGGCGCTTCTCACGATCGGGCGATGTTTGTCCCTGTTGGAGATGTCCGAAGATCCGCTGGGTGGTAGGTTTCGATTTGTGGCAAAGAGCTGAACCTCAAGGAAAGTTGCTGGTCGACTCGATGTTTGTAGTTTTCCAGGTTTTCCTCCACAAATCCGAACGACTGCGCAGTTTTATTAAAAGGCCGCCGAAACGACTTTTTAAAAAACGTTTATTTTTATTTTACAATGAAATATAACATTGGAAGCACACAGCTAGCCGCCGGACAATTTCTTACATCTAGCTATGATACGAACACAATGGAACTTATCGACTGACTGGAGCTTAACTTAGAAGTGCAAGCTACTAGTATATATACTATGCCTAATCAGCTAAGATAAGCGTTATCTCTAAAAGGGAGCGTGAGACAGGAAGCCACGTGCGTTCAAGGTTGCAGACTTGCAGTTCATTATAAAGAAGCTATTATTGTTCAAGGTTGCAAGCTTGCAGTTTTACACAAGAGACCATTGTCTATTCATAATATAACAGGATTGTAACATGTAATAGTTAGGACATTTTATATTTTAAGAGGGCAGTAATAATAGTAACCATCAGAGATAAGTTTTTTTGATTTGCAGTTATAATAACAACTTATATAAAAATGTACACAGAATTTTGAAAAACTCATTTCGATAATAAAAAAAATAGAAATTATGCCTTATTTTATATGAATGTTTGGTAAAATATAAATAAAGAGGCTATTAACAAATCTACGGGGTGAAAATATGAAAATATAATGTTGAAATAATAAAACGTTACAATCGGTGAAGAGATTGTGCAATACAGTTAATAAAATACAAATAACAAGAAGAATTGCATGGATTTGGATTTAATGGTTCATGTAAGATATAATTAATATTAATTAGTGACATTGGTGGTTGTTTGGAAAACGGGCCGATCGTTTAGAAGGAAGTTGATGGGAGGATCTGCTTGATTTGGACAGTTTCTGTGGGTAGTTCGGGATCCAAAGTAATAGCTGAAGAATAAAGAAGATTAGTTTGGAATCATCTATAATACTGAAACTTACCAGGAGTCTATTGGCGTGGCAGTAACATTAATTAAAGGAGCAGGATCAGATTCTACGGACAGTTGGAGTTTTGACAGGTTAGATGTGTTTTGAAGGGTGACAGAGCGATGTAGTTTTGGCTATTGGAGGAGTAAGCTGTCGTAGTTGCTGACTGTAAGAATCAGGAGCTGTGGACATTGAGAGCTGTCATATTTGGATAATTGCAGTGACAACTTGAGAAGTGGTCAGGTTTGTTTTAGTTAATTGATATAAAAGAAGGTTAAATAACAAACAATAAAAAGAAAGAGTGAAATAAACAGAATACAGTACTTACTTTGTGAATTGATGTGTCATTGTAAAGGATAGTTGTCAATTCTTGGTTTAATTAAATTTGAAAGTCAAGCTGACAGTTAATGTCATTTAGCATTCATAAAAGCACGATTAAGAGTTAAATTTCAATTAATAGATAACTAGATTGGCGAACCCGACCCTGAGTGTCTCAATATTAATATTTAGTTAAAAGTAAAATTGATTTGAACAGAAATAGTAGGGCAAATACTAATTAAAATAGGTATATTAAGCATTGAGTCGTTGCATAAGTAATAGCTAGTCAAAAGTGGAGCTATCACTACAATATATTGCAATGGTATTTAGCCCTCTACTCAGCTCTGGTAGCAATGCAAAGAAATTAAAAATAATGTCACTAAAGCACAGAGTTGAGGTAATGCATACAACTGAGAAATTCCGTATAATTTATCAAATCGTAACCACAATGGCTAAACTTGGCCATTAACATTGAAAGTAATTGAATTAATAGAAAAATATTGAAGCTCAATTTTCATGTATTGGAGTCAGTAAAATAATTTTAAACATAATATAAAAGGTTTGGGCAATGTAGAAACCGAACCTAAATTTGTTAAAACTGGCACAATAGTTCAAAATATGCACAGCTTAAAATGAAGCGTTAGCTATTAAAATAATAATTACATAAAGACGTGTGTTATGAGCTTTTTAAAATAAGGTAAGAGAAAAGGATAAATGAATGGAACTTAGCCTAGTTGGCGAAGGCCCTGGCTGGCATTGTAGAGGTATGCGGTTCAAATCCGCTGGGATCCCACAGGGACCAATAAGAATAAAAGGAGAAACAAATGAAATCAAATTATTCTTGACATGCCAGTTTTTGCTCTACCAATTTATTAAGTTTTCTCATATTAAACATAAAAATATAGTTTAAAATATCACCAGTGTGTAGAGACATTTGTGCTGCATCCGTGAGAGTAAAGGTGGCGATTTCCACGCTATAAAATTAATTTTCGTCGGCCACCTCCTCCGATTCCAACGGCAGTCGTCCCAGCATCCAGAGCAGGAGTTCTGCGGCTTTCCAGAGGCTGATATAGGGTACCAGCAGGTCCGACCAAGGTCTACAAGATTCCGCACATCCGTCTCAGCATCAAGGGGGCTCAACAAACAGCGCAGGCACCATAGAAGAGGTTTCCGAGGCAGCATCCGAAAGAAAGTAAGGTTAGTGCATTTGCCAAAACTAACTGGCGCAAAAAGCAGGGAAAGTGATACCTTACCTAAAACACGAGCTGCGAAACCGTAATCCAACTTTGTTCCTGTCCATGAGCAGCTACGTCTTCAGGATTTACATTTTAAGTCCAAATTTTTAGGTTAAGAATAACAGTTGCATGGAAGCGTCCTTTTGGAACAAGTTAATCGCTGTTGTAGCCTGGCAAACAAAAGAGCTTAGTGACGCCGATTGAAGGCGCGAAATTAAAAACTTACCTGATCAAATTGCTCATTAAAACCTTTTAACAATTCATTTCAAAACGCAGGCGGACAGCGTATGTTGAATTATGTGGGTCAGTTTATCTGTCAGTTTATTTGCACCGGCGCAGTATGGTTCAAATTGAATTTCCAAATCACATTTGCAGTGGCGTCCGAGCCAGTTTTTAAAATTCGATTGAAATTGGGAACCCAAGACCTGAGATTTTGAGTTTCATGTGTACTTTATTTGAGCTAGCAATTTATTATTAACAGATGGATGCATTATCAATATAGGGCAATCTACTATAGCGAATATTATAAATTGGCGAACCCAGAAATTAATCAGTCGAAGTTTGATTTTTACAAAATAAAAAATGTTGTTTGGTGGACTTTTGATTGAATTTATGTATGAATCATATTACAACAATATCTCATAAGCCATTGCAATATATATATATATATATATATATATATATATATACACGCCCGGCTACCAATACCAAGCCCAGTAAGGTCTGCAGGCACCAAGAAGCCCGGGCTTTCCTTTATAGTTACACGGCTGTATTTCACATTATTTTAAACGATAATTATCTATAAGTGGAGGCACCCTGAGAGGGGTAAATTATTTTAAGATACAGTTGAATATCTATCATACAGCTTCTAGAAAGCCAAACTTGTTCGTCGTACTATACGAAGCCAATTTGTATCTTTGCATATGTAACGCGAATAATACGAATCCCAGCGCTGTTGCCTAATTATACGCATGCGACGTGATGATTTAGTAAATAATAAACTTGCAACTAGGATGGTTTGTAATTCATGAATTTAGACGGGCATATGAAAATATTGCCAATATCGCAGTTTTGATCAGTGCGTTGTGTGTGCATGTGGTTCTCTGCAAAATGGATCGAACAAAATTCATAATTACTCTAGCCGAGCAGAACCAAATAGGTGAGTGAATAAATATTTAATCTTAACTAACATTTTACGCAGAGCATCTACGTAACATACGCCTAACGTGTAGATTCTATAATTATTTAACAACAGTCAACCGTCCGTTTTCTCTACTTTCAGTACTTGATAAACACTGATATTATTTGCACATCAATATCAACCTAAGATCACACAGAATGGCGTGCATTGACGTATCAGCGAACAAGAGTTTAAAAACAGATAAAAACGTGAGATGCCTAAGAATTTCCTGTACCTAATTAAAATTTTAACAGTTCGTAATATTAGTTAAAATATAATGTAACGAAGTATTTATATTTATTTAATGTTTTTCTTAAAAAACACATCCACTAGCACATTTTAGTTGTAGACACAATAATAATATATTTCTACATCTCTTATAATACAGAGAAATAAAATTATTCAGTTGCAGTACAGTAGTAATATCGTAAGCAAGTATGACCTACTTTAGGTATTTTTTTATATAAGAAGTTCCAAAATGTTAGTGTAAGGTTGCTATCATAAAGCATTTCAGCGCTAATTTCAAATATCTTAAAATATGCGGGGTGTTCGATTTAAAAAACCAAAGTCATATATCACTACGCAAGAATTGGAGGCCGTGATTTAAATTGTTCTATGGCAATTTATAGATTATATACCTACTATTATTTCAAACAAAAAGTGTTTTTCTATATTATTAACGAAGTTATGATCTTGCTAGCCATTTACAAACACCCTCTATACATAAAACTAAACAGAGGATCTCTATAAAAATACTTCTATCATAATTAATTTGCGTTACGATAATTAAGTAAAAAACTAGTACAATTATTGTGATAATTATAGTACAATTCAAAATTTACCAGAGGCAACACTAATCACTTACGCTGTCGTAGCCTCAAACAACACGCGCTTCAGCTACTGGTTTCAATTATTGGATGTCATAAAATAAACTGATACAAAATCTGCGTGTCTTTAGTACCTACATACACAAATTGATGACCAACAATATACTACTTCCTATATGTTATATTAGGTAATGGTTTGGTTGTTCAGTTATTTAGTTCTGGATTCTGAAACTCAGTACATTCCCAAGCAAAAAAATCGATGTTTACGATTCCTTATGATAAGTAAATGTTAGCGTAAAAATACCATTTACAAATTGTACGGAGATATTTAATGCACTTTCGACATTATAAGTGCTAATCGGACTATTTTTGCACTATCCTTTAACTTTAAAAATTAAACCAAAGGCATTTTTGCAGGACATGTTACAGACGTAGGAAATATGTTTGTTGTTTCTAATAGTCTTACAACTTCACCTGCAGAATCGACTCATTATGACTTGGTAGAAAGTGACGGCTCAATAGTTGAAGTAGGTTTTTTTTAAATTACTCTGATTCAAATGATACAATTTACTCATTTTAATGTACTAAATAGGAGAGTTATGTAAATAGTTTTCAAGACTTTGAAGATTCTGGTAGGGAATACCTTCCCTCAGATGCTGAACGGCCATCTTCTCCTGAAAATTCGGCCTTTTCGGATCAAGAATCTAATGACATACCATATACAAAACAGGCATGTAACTATTACCACGTTTTTGATTTTATAATAAGTGTGAAATTTTAATAGATTTCTATGAGCGAAGACAATTTAAATTGTATTTCCGCCATCGAAGAATTACAAAATGAAGAAAGGAGTTCTACTTCTGGAAATAGCATTCCTTTAATAAATAACGATTCAAATCCGATAGAAAATACTTCATCACTAGCTACCGTGAGAATTAGTAATTTTGTGCTTATTCTTACGTTTAAACGCGTTTGTTTCAGTATTCAGGAGGGTCGAGTGTGACGTATTTTGAACAGATTTAAGTAGATCAAAATAATACTAAGCAAATTGCGAATACTACGGTAGATTATTCGTTTTTGTGTGAAATTTAATGTATTGAGTAGATTACTTTTGTAGGGAAAAAGACAAGATTATATTAAAAATTCGTCTGCTAGAGAGAGGCCAACAATATGTCCTATATGTTTTGAAGATGTTACCACCCATTTCACAAGGCATCTTTTTCGCCATCACAAAAAAATAAGGAAGTACTATTACTTAAGAGTTTAAAACCGCGCAGTAAAGAACAATTGGCTTTAATAGCTTCATTACGAAAACTAGGATATTTCCATTTCAAAAATGAAAAAGGAGTTTTGAATCCCGTTAGAAACTCAAATGATCCAACTGTCGACCATTTCGTCTGTACATTCTGCTTGGGTTATTACTTATTACAGTAAAACACTTTTATATAAACACGTCAAAACGTGTAAAGCGCGCCCTGCAGACCTCAAAAACCCGGAAAACATTGTTTATCCAGGTCTCAAGCTTTTTCAGCATCGATAGTTTTCAAAAATCATGATTTTCTAAAACAATCCCGATTAAAAAGAGAAGTGTTTGATTTAATGCGTCCAGATGATATCAGCTCAGTGGCGAAAAACGATCCGATAATTTGCTTGTATGGAGAAGCGCTTTTGAATAAACACAAACGGCAGCAAATTGCCATAGTTGTTTCAAATAAATTGAGAGAAATTGGTAGAATTTTGATAGCTCTGAGATCACTAGACAACCAGATTAATGGACTATTTGATGCTCTGAAACCAGAAATTTTCAGATTATTTGTTGCAGCAGCAAAACTCGTCAGCGGCTATGATATTGAAACAAAAACTTTCAGAGCGCCGTCACTTGCCCTGCATATGGGCACAAATCTGAAAACTCTGTGCGATGTTGCTCTAAAGCTAGTAATAGAAAAAAGGAAAATTCCAAACATTATATGGGACGACTCAACGGAGACAAAAAGAGAAATAAAGGAATTGAAAAAGTTGATAGAAGGTCACTGGTGTAGCGAGATGTCAAGTCTCGCTTTAAAGGATCTAAAAGAAAAGAAGTGGATCAAACCAATAGCATTGCCTTCGACAAGTGACATTTTAGCTCTCCAGACTTACATAAATACTCTCGCAGATAATGCATATTGCAATCTAAACAGTGGACATCCGAAAATTAAAGAAAATTATAGGATTTTGACTCAATGCGTTCTGGCCCTAACAGTAATGTTTAACCGAAAGCGCGTAGGTGATGTTCAATATTTAAAAATCGACACATACACCTCATCCGCTAGAAATTTCAAAAATGATGAGGCTTTTATAAAATCTCTTACACCAGTGGAAAAAATATTAACAGAAAAATTTAAGAGAGTAATTACTGGTGGAAAGCGTTCAAGACCTGTTCCTATTTTATTTTCTAAGAGACTACAAAAATTTATATCCATTTTGCTTAAAATTAGAAGTACTACCTTCGTAGTGCCGAAGGAAAATCCATATTTATTTGCTAATCCAGATTCTCAAGACAGATGGATGAATGGAGCGTCTATAATGCGAAAATTCGCTTTGAAGTGTGGTGCCAAAAATGCAACGCATTTAACTTCAACAAGGTTTAGAAAACATATTGCCACCACATTATAATTGATGGATATGGAGGGACATGAAATTGAACAAGTTGCGACCTTCATGGGTCATACAAAGAAAACCCATGAAGAATTCTATAGATATGTTAATTAGTGGAATCCGTCTTCCATACGCTGATTATTTTCTTTAGGTTACCGCAGGATATATATCAAACGGCAAAAGTAGCCAAAATTCTATTACTACTGGAAAAAGAAAAAGGAGAACAATTTAAGGGAAAAAGTTTGAACGAGATCGAACTGGAGCGAGAAGTCTATTATAGTTCCGATTCAGAAAGCAGTGATGAAGAAGTTGAATCCGTTCCACTTTCGGAACGAGTCCTAAATCGGGTAGCGTCTTTATCCCGAAACAAAACTGAAACGAACAGGAACATAGAAGAAAAACTGAGAAGAAAAGAAGCTGCTGATGAAAGCAGTATATTACTGTCTAATAATGTAAAAGAAGAGACTTCTAAAAACAAAGGCGTAGATTCAGAAGAAAATCAGTACGGTAGATATAATGAAAACGTTACAGAGAGAAAAAGTAAAAGTGAAAAGGAGATACAAAGTAATAAAGCGAAAGCAATGGTTGTGAAAAACAATGGTATATATATATTTTTTTAATTATACTTATTATGTTCAAATTATATTTGCATTTCAGTATCCGGGAGACATCAATGGTCAGAAGCCGAAAAGAAAATAGTTCTAAACCACTTTCGTAATCATATAAAGAGAAATATTGCACCAAGAAAGCACGAGTGTGAAACATTAATTTCTCAAAATAAAGATACCTGGGAAATCTTAACTGGGTGCGAGTTAAAACTTTCGTTTATAATTCATTTAGAGATAAGTAAAATATTTTTAATATGGAATATCCTTTAATTATTTAAAAAAATCTGTTATAGATATCTGCTGCATTGAGTTGAATTTCAATGTTTTTCTTTAATATTTTCATTTATCTTAACATTATTTTTATTAATCATTTCATTTTAGTGTACGCTTTTTCTATTACATTTGATATTTTTGACTATACACATTTGATAAATTAAACAAATAAAAACTTTGAATCAGTGTCTTTCTCTCCAACAGGTAAAATTTATTTATAACACTTAAGATATAGTAACCACGATTAAATACAAATAAAAATTAGTAAATCTATTTAGTAACACTATTATTAATCAATTTACTAAATAAACTACGTAAACCGTATATGTAACATAACATAAGTTTAAAAAACTTGAAAAATATTAATAACTTAAACAGGCATCACAGTAATTGTTCAAAATGCAGTCCATTATTAATTAATTACAACTGCAATAAATCAACTTTTTCACTAAGTCTTTCCATTATAAAAAACGCATGTAGGATGAACTGTAACAGGAACAGGCTTTATTTACTGCATAAAATTGTAGTGTTAACGAATAACTGCACTACAGTATCTATGTTTTCTTTTTTTCCGCCTGTGACGATCAAGGCTACTAGATCTAGCATTTATTAAAGAAATAGCATTATTTATTCATTTAAAGAAATCCCTAATTGGTATCGTTCGAAAGGTAATTTGATAATTTGCCGAAATATCTAAAAAGATACAGGGTATTTTATTTGAAACTACAAAGTTTAATACCACACCTCTAAACAGTTTAAGGCAATTTAAAAATTGTGGTCGTTAAATGTAGCTGCAATTGCACCATTTAATAATATATATAGTTTTATAGGTCTAAATTCAATAATAAGAGCGTGAGAAGTTGGCGCCCTTTTTATGAATCGGACGGTGTATGCGAGCGTGAAGCTGTTCCACTAAGAAGAAATTACTGCTGTAATCTTTTTAAATGAATGCGCTATTGCCAGATTTACGGGACTCCTATAATGCCCAAAATATATTAGGGCGGGTAATATCGGTAAAATATCCACAACGTTTATACACTGCGACTGTACGCCCCCTATATGAAATGTTTCTGAACTAAACGCGTGTATTTTGCGATATATAGTGACCTTACCCGCCAAACTGAAAATTCACCAGACGTGCCCTGTAATGCCAAAAACTTGAAATAACACCTTTATACACGTGAAAATTACGAAGCCCAAAACCGGGCTACGTAAGTAGGTCTTGGGCTTCGTATAGTAAGGAAGATATACCATTTTGGGCTTTGCAATGCTGGAAAACATGTATATATATATATATATATATATATACATCCTTCTATTAAACCTGAACCATTAGGTATTCCATACTATCCTGCTCCAGCTATTTGTAAAAAAGATAGAAAAAATTGAATTGCATATTCGGGTGTATATATGGGGTGGGAGAACCGAATCTGTAACATATACATAGAAATAATAAAATTGGAATTACTCATATTATCATATTAATCACACCATGCTGAACCAGTATATTTTTCGCACTAACCTGAGCCAAAATATACAATTTTATGTAGTTGAACGAATTATTCTGAACCATTCCAGCGTTGCCACAGTTAATACAAAGTTATTTATAGTTTTTATTTACTCGAGGATTATGATACTGTTATCAGTTTGCCGGAAAAGATATAAAATTAAGATTTCAGTAAATTCTGCATTTTGATTTCAGCATTTTAAGGGGGATATTTCTGAAATGAATTAATTGTACATTACAACAAATAAATTGTATTTATTTGATAACGAGGTCATCTTATAAATGCTTCATAATGATTCACAGCCGGCAGGATGTGATAAGCAATATTATCATTGGGGGAACCCCCCCGTGGGCGGCCATGCAATATTACAAACGAAATCACATTGCGTCTTCGGTTTTCCTAGTAATAAGTTGATGTAGCGTGGTGATAGTTATTTCATTTATTAAAACAATTTACCGCTGGACTTGAGTGTGCTTAATTGTGTAATTAATATGTCAAGGAGATCGCAAAAGATCATGCGTTTAGCGCTGCAAAATCAAACAAAAGGTAGGTAAATAACAAGTAAAATAATACTGCCTATAATAAAAATATCAATTAGCCGTATATAGGGCGTAGCAGCTTTTTCTTGATAGCTACCAGAATAGCTTACTAAATTAATTTACCTAATTGTGCTTCCTAAAGGGAGTGATGGGTATTGAAGTTCAGTTTTACATTTTTATAATTTTTACAGTTATTTTAAACAAGAGAAATAGATTTAAGATCAAATTTTGAACATAATCTTTGCATCAATAGCTATCCGTTTTGCAAATTTTCAGGAATTTTTGACTGGCCATTGGCATGTAATCCAATTTATTGTACTGCCCCTCTTTGCCAAGCATAAGACAACAAGACAACAATCAAAGCGGTAGTGTATAATATTTACACTGGAAATTGAAAATTCCAGCATAGGCTATTGTAGGTATTTTGAAGTTTCTTCAATTTTTTATTACATACTTACTTTTATTTTCGACGTATGTATTGTCATTGTTTAGAATAAATGGAGACGGTGGTATAAGTATAACAACTAAAGGTAACCCCTTTCACCCTAAACACGCATTTGGGTTTTCCTTAAATATTTTGGTGGAAGGGGTTACCTTTAGTTGTTGTCATTGTTTATTTTATATAATAACATAATTATAGTATGTACTTTTGTTACTAACTTACATCGTTTTAATAAATATCGTTCTTAATGTTAGTTGGTTAACGTTACTTACCTACTTATTATAGTGTATTAATAAATCAATCTTTAACATTAGTTTTTTAATAAACTTTCCACTGTTACCAGTTTCTCGTTAAACCAGAGGTTGATGTGAGCTGATAAAATTTCAGGGAATTCATCATTGATTTCTTAGTAATTTACAGTTATTTGGGTTATCTCCAACAAATTTCCTTTTGAACATTAAATGTACATGGTCTCTCCTTATCGTGCTCACGTTTGAAATTGTACTAAATTTATTTGATGAAATAGAAGAAACTATCTACGGAAATCTGTATTCTTTCTCAAAAACGTTTTAAGTATACAGGGTGTTTCAAATCCTAGCGAGCGAACTTTTGTAGATAATGGGAGTTAAATATCTGGTATTTTACACCTTTCAGTGGTTGTGCTTGTGGATAAAGAATAGTTTCTTCCCTGTCTGAATTTTTAACCCGACGGTATATGCCTGTGTACCCACCGTAAAAATAATTTGCTTATATTTTATCTGTTTCTTAAATTAATGTGGTAGCTTCATCTTCTGTTCGGTTACAGATTGCAGTAAAAGTTTTGAATGTAACTTTAATAAATAACTTTCAACTTTTGAGCCTAGTAAACCTCAGGCATAAATTCATGGAGAAAATTTGTTACAGATTTTGTAGTGCGGTGTAGTTGCAATTACAGCGGAAGTCGCGGTGGGGCACAATTTTTGTCTGAAAATATTTTTTCGAAAATGTGACGGGGTCTCATAATTTTGCAAAAAACCTATTTTTATATTTTGGTTCGTTTACAGTGTTACAAACCCAAATGAGTTCGTTTATACAGCATTTGTTTTAAATGTCAAAATATGTCAAATTTTATTTATAAAAAATGGCTCAAAAGTCACAAAATAGAAAAAAGCATAAAAACTCGTGTCATAAGTTATTTAAATACTAAGAAATAACCCTTACCACCAAAATATTTAAGTAGAACCTAAATACGCATTTCGGCAGCTAGGCTGCCATCTTTAGTAAAAGCTAAAACAAAGAAAGCTGGCCGCAGTTAAGAAAACACTTTTATACTCCGTCAACTATCAGAGTCTAATCTAAGTCATTTATACACTCGTCCTTTGGAATCGTGTTGCAAAACCTTCCTAATGAAACTTGTCCTTTAACATACTATTTTGGACTGGATTTTAATAACGAAAGCATAAATACACTATTGCCAAATCTATTGGTTCAGCTTGATCGGAAAAAGTATATACTATATACAGAACTCAAAACAGCGCCAATCCCCAATGCGCACATGCCTCGAACTTAAAAATACATATATCTATCAAACCTGAGCCATTTTAATCATGCAATTTCTACCGTCTGGTGATTTTTTAACCCGGCAAAGCCGAGTGAGATGCAAGCAGCCAGTATTAAGCTAATAGAACGAGACTGCACCAATAATGTTGTTAGCTTAAATATATTTTTATTAAAGCAAAACCTACCTGAACCACATATATGGTTCAGGTCCGTCAGGCTGGTTCAGAATTGTGCATACAGATACCCTCGGGTGGTTCAGCTTTGGACCATTACTGTATCTATATATATATATATATATATATATATATATATATATATATATAATGGATATATAATGGATAAAATATCTCGAAAAGTCCAAATCAGACTAAAAGGATACAGAGTGGGCACTAGGCATTTGTTACCTATAATAGTTAGAGAGTTTCTATATGCCGATGACTTGATGGTAGTGGCGCATAGCGCAAAAGAATTACAAGAAGCTGCAAATATTTGGAAAGCAGTATTTGAGGAGTATGGTATGAAAATAAATACACAGAAAACTGAAATAATGGTAATTACGAAAGGTGATCCTGACGTGAAAATTAACATCGATGGGCATGACTTAAAACGAGCGAAGAGCATGAAGTATCATGGGTCACTTATAGACTCCAAGGGAAACACGGAAACCGACATTAACAACCGAATTAAAAATGTGTCGTGCTTATATAATGCACTAAAATAAAAGAGAAGTGAGTAAAATAACAAAGGTGAAAATTTATAATACGATTTTTGTCCCGTGTTAATCTATGGAAGTGAGTCGTGGGTATTAAATAAAAGACTAAAGAGTAAAATAACGGCCGCCGAAATGAAAATATTAAGGAATTGAAGGTGTTACAAGACTAGATAAACTGGAAAATAAAGTGATAAGAAATAGACTCGAAGTGAAACCCATTATGGACAAGATAACTGAAAGGCAGCTGGGGTGGTTCGGCAATTTGGTCAGAATGGGAAGTGATAACTTAGTGAAAGAAATATGGGGGGCAGGATCGGACAAAAAGAACAGGAGAGGACGACCAAAAAAAACTTGGAACCAAGAAATCGGAGATATATTAAGGGCAAGGGAATGTTCATGCAAGGAAGCAAAAAAAACTGGTCAAGTCAAGGAAAGAGTGGAAAAGGTTTTGCTGTGGCAAAACAAACCCCAACAACAACGGTATTTAAGGGGAAGCGGATAAGTAAGTAAGTATATATATATATATATATATATATATATATATGTGTGTGTGTGTGTGTGTGTGTGTGCTTCTGTTGTAATAGGATTAAATTAATAGAATAAAATTCAAAGTCCACCACACAAATTATTTTTAAATTTTGTAGAATCAAACTTCAATTGATTAAATAATTTTTCTGGGTTCGCCAATTTAAAATATATCTACAGTAGTTCGCCCTTTATTAATACTGCATCCATCTGACAATAATACATCTCGGGTCTTGGGTTCCTATTTGAAAACTTGGCGATACTCCACTGCAAAATGCAATATGAATCAAATATTAACCGTAGTGCGCCGGTGCAAGTAATATGACAGATTCTGGCCCAAATTCGATTTACACTGTCAGCCTGCGTTTCTAATTTAATTTATCATAGCATTGTGAACCAATTTAGTTAGGTAAGTTTTTGGATAATTCGCGCCTTCAAACGGCGTCACTAGCTTTCTTTTGTTTTTCAGGTCAACAACCCCGGCGTGGGTTGCTTACGCCTAGCTGCATTTGTTTATAGTTAACCTCAAAATGTTGGACTTTTATTTGAATTCTGGAACACGGGCTGATCATGGACACATAAAATGACTGGAAACCCGTTCCTATGCTTGTCCTCCAAGTAGGCAATTAACTTTCCAAGCCATTTGCGCCGGTCTTATTAAAGAAATTACTAACCTGGGCTTTGTAACTTCGTAGACTGGTTTCGGACGCCTTGCTCGCTGATTGTGCTGTAGCTAGGGCTCCCGGAATTCTCAGGCCACTGCTGCTGGCTGGTACATGGCGGACGAAGCTGCAGGAACACCCTCGTAGGCACTGGTACCCCAAATCTTGCTTCCACCGGCTTGCCGATGCTGGACGCTCGTCGGAAAACGTGGCCGCAGGAGAAATAATTTTATAACTCAGATCGGGCCACCTCCATTTCCACTGATGCACTTTGATGCTCTGGTCACGACTGTATGCTTTATTTTTAATTATTTTTAACAATTATAAGCTAAAACACCAATTTAATGAGAAGCAAAAACCACTGTGTTAAATATAATTTTATTGCAATTGTTCTCCCCCCAGCTTCTTAAAACAAAAAAACATCTAAATTCAAAATTACAGGATATTCTCAAGGTTCAACATAACTACTTTTAACATCAAATTTAATTTATAACAATAAACTGCAAAAATTCTTACAACTAAAATAATTGTCTTTATAATTTCTTATTTATAATGTGTGTCAACGCCACTCACTAAGTTTTCTTACAATTGTCTCTTCGCGCACGTCACTACACTGATTATCTTTTACACTAGTTTTGTTCATTTCCTGTTTTATGTTTGATTTTCTGCAATATTCCATAACTGCCTCCTTTTCACCAAATTTTACATTAGTCTTGTTTGTAAGTTCTTATTCATTTACCTTCTCCTGGAATGTGCTCTATTGCATTATGTTGTATTCATTCCTTTCTTACCTTATTTTATTAAAAAGCTCACAAAACATGTTTTCAAGTAATTATTAAATTTAATAGTTAACGCCCATTTAAAGCTGTGCATAATTTGAACTATTTGTGTGCCAGTTTTATAATTAAATTTAAGGCTTGGCTTCTAACTTTGCCCAAACCTTTTATATTGTTTATAAAATATTTATTTAATCCAATACATGAAAATTGAGTTTTATTACTTGTTTGCTCATTTATAAACATTTAATGTCATTGGCCATTTTTGCCATTGTGATTACTATTTTACAAATTATATGACATTTATCAGTTGTATGCATTACCTCAGTTCTGTGCTTTTTTCTTGAGTTTATTTTTTAAATTTCTTTGTATTGCTACCAGAGCTGAGCAGAGGGCTAAATACCATTACAATATATCTAGCTGTACAGGCCTTGTAGGCCCTTGCACCACTTTTCTCCATTTACTTCTATCCTTTGCTTTTTCTTCCCATCTTTCAATTTTTAGTGTTTCTAAGTCTTGCAGCATTTCTTTCCTCCACTCTAGTTTCGGCCTTCCTCTTCTTCTCCTTCCTCCAACTTCAGCTTCCCATATACGCTTCGGTACTCTGGTACTTCCCATTCTAATAATGTGTCCCATCCATCTAATCCGCTGTGCTTTAACTAACCCCACTATTGACTCCTCTCCATACAATACTTTCAATTCTTCATTTGTCCTTCTTTCCCAAGTTCAATTCACTAGTTTGCGTCCATATATTTTCCTCAGGACTTTTCTTTCCCATATACTCAATGATTTTTGGTCTTGTTTTGTCATTGTCCACACTTCACAGGCATATGTCACTATTGGTCTTAATATAGTTTGATACACTTTCACCTTTATAGCTCTCGATGTTGCTTTGTTTGCCAATATACTTTTTAGTGCAAATAAACACCTATTACCTGCTGCTATTCGTGTCTTTATTTTCTCACTACTGTTTGGTCTTCTTTTAATAACTGCACCCAGATATGTTAGGTTGTCTACTTCCAGTGTTGGGTTGTAACTAAGTAAAAGTAACTCGTTACTGGTAACTAGTTACTTTTTAGTAACTTAATTACTTTTGCGTTTTCAGTAATTGTAACTATAACACGTTACAATTATTTAGTAACTTAAGTAACTGAATATGACAAGTTACATTTTCATGCTACAATAATGTAAAATATTTTAAAATGTTCGGTTTTTACGAAATTATACCTGAAGCTGAAACATTTGTGGAAATGTCGAATGCTTTAGTATGCAAATGCTAATACCGACCACAGAAATACCTTCTTGTACTTAGTCGATAATAAATAATATTTGACGGATCCTATTTGGGTGGTGACAGCTTTTTCCAGTAATATTTAATCCTTTAACAACTGGAAGGTCTTTGAGCAGGTATGTGGATTACTGTTAAGTACATTCCTAACGCCTGTGCGCAAGTTGGGGGTGTCTAATTCAGACGAAAATACATTCACCGTCTCTATATTTCAATAATAACGAAACAATATTTTTTTAACAAAAAATTTAAATAAGTAGCCGAATACGCGATGTAGCTGCTATAGGATACTGCAGTTTAAATTTAAACTACATGAATTAATAACAGATTCATTAATTTTCAAGTTAGGTCTATAATGTATAATGGTTATTTATATTTTACAGTGCAGTACACACTGTACTCCCATACTTTGACCAAAATGATTTAACAAGAAAGTTTTGTCAACTACACGAAAAAATTGTTTCCAATTTTTATTTTAGATTCACAGAAATTCGCAACAATTCTGACTACACTCTGGCGGCGGTTACTTATTCTTGGTTTAAATTTGAGTGGATATGTGATGCAGAAAAAACACAAAACGCTGTTACATATTATTAGAAAATGAAGTAAAAAATCGTGCTTCTACTTCATCAGTTTGTCCACTTCCCAGTCCACAAAATAATGATGGAAACAAAGGTGAAAACCATTTTTTTTCTTTCAAAACATTAAAGCAGTCCAAAAATATAGACAAAACTGAAACAGTGCTTTTCATCTAATTTAACAACTTTAGATAAATTTCCAACGATTAGGGAAATATTTATTAAATACTAGCAAGATGCCCGTTCTTCGTACGGGCTACAAATGATTTTTCTTCTAAATCTTAAATGGATTCCAGGGCGCACCCCTATCCCTCACTCAATACGCTAAACTAACAAACGCCGCAAAACAATATTCTAGGTAAAAAGGACACAGAATTCTTCTGAAAAAAGGCCTCCGCAACTATTTTATGCTTCACGTACCCCCTGGAAATGTGTACATAGGTAATTGTCATTAGCCTTGTATTTAATAAAACTATAGTTTTAGTATAACAATGAGATAAAATTCAAATATATATATATATATACAAACTAAATGTTGTATTCATAAATTGGTGGAATTTCGGAAATACTCCTATTTATTCTAAGAGATATTGAGTAATTCGTAAAAACACAGTTTACTCCTTTTTCACCCCTTAGGGGTGGAATTTTGAAACATTCTTTCAGCCCATATTATCCTGAAATAAACCCACAGCGAAAAATAATTAATAAATTTAACGCCCTCCTCCTTTTCAGTTTTCCCTTTTTACCGCTTTAGGGGATATTTTAAAATCCATTAAACCACTTTCTAAATATTTTAAGAATACATCTATATGTCAAAAAGCAATGGTCTAACTCAATAAACATAGGAGATAAGAAAGGTTCTTTAATTCAACCCGAATCCAGATTTGCACCTTTAGGGGTTGAAATGTGTTTTTAGACACTTGTATTGGATACCTATGCGAGCAAACACCAAGGTTATATCTTATCGGGTTTAAGAGATATTGAAGAATTCGTGAAAATACAGTTTACCCCTTTTTACCCCCTCAGGAATAAATATTTTAAGTCCCCTTAAACCGCTTTCTAAATATTTTAAGAATACATCTATATGCCAAAAAAGAATGCTCTAGCTCAATAAACATAGGAGATATGAAAGGGTCTTTAATTCACCCCGAATCTAGATTTGCACTTTTAGGGGTTGATTAGGACAAAATTATAAAATACATTTCAAGGTATTTGCGTTGATAATCTTTTCAAGTAAACACAAAGTCGCTATCTCGTTGGGTCTAAGAGATATTGAGGAACTCGTAAAAACACATTTTACCCCTTTTCACCCCCGTAAGGGCGGAATTTAAAAAAATCGCTTTTAACCCATTTTATTGTGAAATGGAACTCAAAGAAAAAAAATGATAATTTTAACCCCCCTTCCCCTTTTCAGTTTTTCCTCCTTTTACCCCTTTAGGGTTAAAATTTTTATATTCCCTTAAACCCCTTTCTAAATATTTTAAAAATACATATATATGCCAAAAAAGAATGTTCTAACTCAATAAACATAGGAGATACGTAGGGTTCTTTAATTCACCCCCAATCCAGATTTGCACCTTTAAGGGTTGATTAAGGCAAAATCCTGAAATACGTTTCTAGGTATTTGCATTGGTAATCATTGCAAGCAAACACAAAATCGATATCTTATCGGGTGTAAGAGATATTGAGGAATTCGTGAAAACACATTTTACCCCTTTTCACCCCCTTAGGGGTCGAATTTCATAAAATCCCTTCTTAGCACTACCTTACGTAACAAATTGAACGTTGCACATAAATTTCAAGTTTCTAGTACCAGTGGTTTCGGCTCTGCGTTGATTAGTCAGGGTTATGACTTTCCTTTATATATGTATAGATAATACTGCCATCCCTTCCAGTGCTCCAGTAGAACTATTGTTCAGCACTGCAAAAGACGTTCTCCACTTCAAACGTACAAAATTAACTGGTAACAATTTTGAAATGCAGTTATTATTAAAAACCAATAAATTTTATACATAAGCAATCAGACAGAAATGTAGAACTAGGAATCTAATTTACTAGTAACAAAGATTATACCCTATAGAATATTTGCTAATAAACAATTGTTTATATGTGTTTCTGTTGATATTAAGTTGATAGTAATTGCATGTAGATTAGTAGCCTCTGATAAAAAGAGGTAACTTAAAAAATAACGAGTTACTTTATGGTAACTTAGTAACTTATTCAAGTTACTTTTATAATTCTGTAACTTAGTAACTTACTCAGTTACTTTTTTAGAGTAACTTACCCAACACTGCGTAAAATGGGGTTTTCGACTGTTGTCCAGATTTTACAAACTTTTGGTTTTGATGTATCTTACGGTATCCTTTGAAAAAAACAGTTCCAAGTGAAACGGACATTTTACGCATACCTACTGGAAACAAATAGTAGGCTACTTCTTGGAAGCTTTATTCGGTGTTCTGACTTATTTGTACCTTCAGCTGTTGCATTTCACGCGCTCTGAATCATCCCATACCATGTATTTTGTTTTGCTTTCGTTGACCTGCAATCCAATTTGTTTTCCTGCTATTATGATATTTCTTGTGACTATTAGCAACTCTTCTTTAGTTCTTGTTATCAGTACTATGTCGTCTGCAAAGGCAAGGCACTGGTGGCGATTATAGTAAATTAGTCCCTGTCTATTAACTGTAGCATCTCTGATCACGTTTTCAAGTGTTAGATTGAATAGCAGAGGAGATAATGGATCGCCTTGCTTTAGTCCTCTGGTTATCTTGAATGTTCTTGTAGTTTTCCCGTTTATCCTCACTGTGTTCTCCGTTCTCCTTAGTGTCATCATAACTAGTTTTGCTAGCTTTGCAGGTATATTGAACTCCGCTAGAGTTTGGTATAACTGCTCTCTATCTATTGTGTCATATGCCTGCTTATAATCAATAACAAGCAATAGTGTGTCTGTAGATTAAATTCGTTGCTCGTCCTTTGAATGTCCTTTAAAATATATATCTGGTCTATTACGGATCTAGATGGTGTAAAGCCACACTGATATTCACCTATTAATGCTTCACTGTATGATACCATTCTATTTTTGATGAAAATAGTCAGTATTTTGTATAAAGTATTTAGTAGCGCAATACCTCTATAGTTGCCACATGTCAGCTTGTTTCCTTTCTTATAGATAGGGCATATTATGGCCTTGTCCCAACTCTCTGGCATTTCTTCCTTTCTTCATACATTTTTTATAAGTTCTTCTATTAGTTTATTTAGTTTGTCCCCACCCCACTTTAACATTTCCGCTTTTATTCCGTCTTCCCCGGGGCTCTTGTTGTTTTGTATTTTACTGATTATTCCTGCAATTTCTAATCTTTCTGGCTCTTCCACTTCTTCTTGATTTATTTCTCTTACGTTGACTGTTGGTCCTAAGTCGTCTTTGTTTTCTTCTCCATTTAATAACACCTTAAAGTATTCTACCCATCTTCTTAATATTTCTACTTCTCTTCCAACTAAATTTCCTTCCTTATCTTTGCAAAACGTAGTTTTTGTAGTATAACCTTTTTTAACTCCTAATTTCTGTGTAGAATTTTCTTACTTCTTTGTTCTTAAATTTATTTTCTATATCAGCTAGCCTTTCCCTAACGTATATTTTTTTCTTTTCTCGTAAAATTCTTTTACATTGTTTTCTCTGATTCTCTTAAATTGTCTTAGTTGGTGCTGATCTCCTTTGTCTCATGTTTCTTCTTGTTTTGTTTCTTTTCTCAATTTGTTTCCTACACTCTTAGTCAAACCAGCCATGCCTCTTCCTTTCAGCACTTTGGCTGTGTTCTTCGACTGCTCTTTTTATAGCTAGTACTACTGGTGCGTTTTTTCCTTCTATATATTGCTCTAAGTTATCCTTCCTTATCATACTTTCTATAGTGTTTAAATTTTTTTTGTATTTCTTTGTTTCCAAAGTCAATGTTTATATCTTTGTTTGTTGTCTGTTTTGTTTTATTGTTAACTAGAATAATCTGTTTTAACTTGAACATATACGGAAGTGGCGTCAGGGAACCGTCAAATATTCAGTCCTGGCTCACAACAAAACACAGGTGTAAATAGAGTTATAGCGACATTTTAAAGGTGCAAAAAGACTGAAGTGGAAAATAAAGTGTAGTGGTGTACCAGCACCGTAAATAAAAAGGGGTAGCGGAAGTCTTGGAAGCGCGAACTAACCGGTAACGTACGGAAAATTACCACTGATAAGAACAATGATCGCGTAAAACGTCACGCTATACGTCATGCACGAAATATCACGGGATTGGCGCATCGCCGGTACGCCGAAACTAAAGCAGGGCGCACACGAATGAATTAGCGGCATATAGCGGGCGGCCGAGAACGTGGGATTAGAGGCAGTGGTAACGCGAACGATATCCAAAATAGAAACTGAAGAGATTATAAATTCGATACAGCAGGAAAACAGGGAAATGCAGCTAGAATTAGGTAGAACGGCATTACTAGTAGCAGAACTAAGCAATGAACTAAACGAACTAAGGAAAATAGAAAGAAGAAGAGAATAAGAAAGGAATAGTACAAGAAGAGGATTATATCAATAAATAAAAAAGAATTAACAAATAGGATACAAACACAAAATTGGGAAAAACAGAGGAAAACGGAAAACAATGAAAAAAAGGAGAAATACACACTGAAAGATCTCAAACGGCTATCATGGGTTGAAACAAAAAATAACGAAATAGAAAAATGGATAAAAAAGATTGAGGAATTAGACATTAAAACGAAAAGAAAAACAATACGAAAGAAAAAGAATTGGTAGTGGCCCCATAGAATGTGAGGGGCACTTTTGAGGAAGGAGCAATTCTGAACCTAACCAAAAAAATCCAACAGTATAAGGTGGATATATTGGCACTACAAGAGACCAAACAACAAGAAAATGATGTTTGTGACGTCAATGGATACACCTTCTTTAAAAGCAGTGGTGAAGATAGAAAATTAGGAACTGGATTTATGGTCAGTAATATGATGAAAGGTGCAGTAATTAATTTTAACCCAATATCAGAGAGGAAGTGCCATTTGAGGTTATGGGGCCAATTCCAGAAAATTAGTATATTAAACGTCCATGCTCCATCAGAAGAGAAAGATATCGAGATGAAAGAAAGATTTTATGACATAATGGAAAGGGAAGTTGACAAAATGCCAAGATATGACATGAAGTTGGTAATAGGGGATTATAACGCACAGATTGGAAGAGAGGTTATGTACCGACCAGTTATTGGAAAATATAGTTTACATAGGGAGTCCAACGAGAACGGAAGATTATTAATACAGTTCGCACAGCACAAAGATATGAGGATCTGCTGTATATTTTTCAATCATAAACAGATACACCTGGGGAGATGGATGACACCAAGTGAGAAAAATACTAATCAATCAAATCGATCATATTCTTATAGAAGACCGCAATAAAAGATGTATTAAAGATATAGAGGACCGGATGCAGACTCTGATCATTTTATGAATACATTATACCAACTGTAAACTCACCCAACACTAGGTACTTCATTACGCAAAGGGGTTTGAAGCCTTTCAACGCAGTTTTGGTGAGAGCGAACTCTGAAATGTTCTCTTTTTAAATGCATTTTCTTAGCAAGCACAAACTTTAGCACTAGGAAAAGTATTATTGACAACAGATAATAAAATATTACAACAACCGTCAAAGTACATAGGTATCGATGCATTTTTGTTTAGTGATGAGTTTATTATCATAGCTACTTTGAATATATTCATTATGGTTCATTCGTTATCAGCATTATTGTCAGCAAGGGCATCGGCCTCTCCTCTTTCAGGATGTTTTGAGGCATTAAGATGCCGCGGTTGATTGCAGAATCACAGTGAAGGCCAACGAAGTTATTGGGGTTTGAACTAAAGTTTGCTGGCCCAGAACCAGAGGCTCATACCCCTGAGCCACCGCCACTGCTTATGCTAGTTTGCAGCAATTTGCAGTGCTGCCTTTGTATGTGTAGATAAACTATTTTTCTGCATTCATTTGTATTCACAAATGCAACAACTATAGGGTTTTTCTCATTACAGTGCCACGGCATTTTAAGTTTATCCAATCAAGCAAAATAAAATGATATTGATTTTTTATTACTTACTTATATACTTAACCGACGTTACAACCCTTTGTCGGTTTTAGCCTCGTTCATATACTCCTTCCATGGGGCCCGATCCTGCGCAGCTCTCTTCCAGTTCTATATTTTTAGTACCTTCACGCAGAGCAGTGCGGTACACGAGTACAAGTAGTCAGTCGTTGTACTTTAAGTACTTTTATTATATTCGGTACCTCCGTCCAAGGCAACATTTTTTTAAATGTACTTGTATTGGACCCATTTTAGATCACAAAAATGTACTCGAATAATTTTTGGGTACTGGAGAACATTGCATTACGCAATAACATTCCATTACGCAATAACTACATAGTTATGAGAGTTTAGTCATGTGGTTGACATGTGTTCAACCACTGGCTGTCGTCATTCGCACGAAAAAGCCTACTTGTAGTCTTGTAACTCTTGCAGTGTTGATGTTATTTCGTTACTTCTATTGTTAAGTAAATGATGGTATCATTATATGAAGTTCTGAGTCATATTCTAATCACCCCAGCTACTTCGCATTTGCATTTAGAAAAATCTGGTGTGATACACGCACGCAACTTCCTTTTATACAGAAACCGTTGTTACAGTACTTTTAGAGCGACCCCTGTATGTGTAAACTTTTGCTAGTTGAATTTTTAGCTTTAAATATCATTAGGTGGCTTTTTGGATTTTTTGCATGCTTTAAATTAGGTCTGGTTAGCGGTACCCTAATTTTAAATTCTCTCCTATAATTATCAAGCAGTTTGGTAAGCAACTCTTCGAATAATTACCCATATTTTACAAATTAAATTTATTCTGGTTACATTTGTACAGATATTTGTGTATGGCGCTTAGGCAACCCTTGTTGCAATTATTCTGCACTATTCTATTTGTTGCTAGATAAAGGAGATCTCTTCTTGCAGTCACACTTTTCAGGCTTTTTTTTGCATCTTCTGGCCCAAAATTTTGTAAAGTTTTGATAACTGGTAACTGGTGGATTGTTGAGTTCTTTCCCATTTTAAACTTAGTGCAGGCTGCTAGTGCCTCGGCTGTGTGCTTAAATTTATGAGCTAATTAGTGTAGCTTCGCTCCGTTTCGATTCCTTGGAGGATCTACAAAGCACATGTGCCCTTAAGACGTTCGTATTTGATTTGGTTGTACTTACGTCATTCGCAATTGCGGATTCGTCTGAGGCCAGCATTGTTCTTGCACTTTCTTTTGGCTCCATACCAGCGTGAGGTAAGATAAGGCCCGTTTCTTCTTATTCGGAACTCATTTGGGCGTTGTGCGTTATAGCCATTTCCTGTCGGATGCCAGTCATCACTACAGCAAAATTTACCTGGGAGAGTTTGAACGCTTCCTGCGAGAGGTTAAAGTCCTCCCTGGAGAGGCTTAGCATTCCCCGTTCGGCTGCACTCTGCGGGCATCCAGTCCGTCGACTTGGGCTCCTGAAACTGCCGAGTTGTCAGGGAATTTCGCAACTCCTGTGGGCCACGCTAGAGTGAGAGAGTAGGCGTCTGTACTACACCTGCCTATAAGCCTCCCGCAGCCTCCATAGCTCGCACGGCCTTCCGCTGCGGCTACCGGACCCTTCGCTGCCCCAGCTGTCTCCGACCTCCTGAGAGCCAACGGAAAGGTTAGGTCTCTTCATGCTTCACTATAGGCAAGACATTAATGTAGTTATTGCACCGTGCGCCTGGTACATTTTATAATTAAATAGTAGCGCCTCGTATCGTTAGTAGCTAGGGCTTGTGTGATATCATTAGCACAGATTGTGCGAGAATAGGTTGTGTGCCACATTGTTTTTGTCAATATTTGCGTTTGAGATCTTAATGTTAGGGCTGCCGCAAAACTTTGTACGTTCACCCTTTTGCTACTTACGGTTTTAGGTCCTTTATGCTCACCGGTTCTACGTGGGCTCCGATTAACGTTGCTGCTTCGGCCTTCGAATATCCCAATCCACTCTCCTCCGTATAACCTACAAATTTACGAATTAGACATTGTAGGGCTCCGAGCTTCGTCGACGCCCTATCTGTACGTTGCATTCCACTTACCCGGCAGTGCCTGGTGGTCGTGTTCATCAGGCTAGCGTAGTTCTGGCGTTTTGCCTTTCGCCATTTGCATTCGAATTTTTGTAATGTGAAGTCAGCCACTCCACGTCGGCTGTGGCGCGCGAATCCGCGACGGGAATTTCATGTTCAAACTTAGAACTCGGCGAACCGAAAAATCATTTACGCCCATATTAACCCTGTCAAAGAGCAGATCCAAGTACTTGCTAAGATTACTACTAGTCAAGGATACACTGTTGTCTTTCTGTTATTAGGGGCGCGTCGTTCATGTGTGGCCACGCAAACGCTCGCTGCTTCCGACCATTAAAAATTTTTGAGCTCACTTATAACGTCATTTAGAGCTAACCTTCGGGGCTGAATCGTTAGCCAATTTAAACTTGTATTGCTCTGCCTTGGCGGCCCTACTATTGAACCCATTCGGCGACCCGTACTTAGTCGACTTTCGTCATTTTATTTGTCTCAGCGGCACCCCTCGTAATCTCGATTTTAATGTGTATGTGTTGCCCGCCGTATCGCGGCCCAACTCGTGGTATGCGTAGAAATAGCTATAGGTACATTCGTTATGAAATATTCATGCCGGTCTAAGCTCTAATATTTTTTTTTGAAATATTTGAGCAGTTTCACTTGTTTCGTAACGCTATATATATATACATATATATATATATATTGTTATGATACACTATATTCTTTGATAATTTAAATATGAATACTAAAGAAACAGTTTAGTCAAATAAATTTGGAAGTCAGATATAAGCAAATTAATGGATCTAAATACATGTTAAAGTATAATGAAATTAACTTTCTTATTATTGGTTAGTCAAATAATAGCATAATGATTGATTACTCAAACTTAATCTGTAATAAGAAAATTCTGAATAGGAATAAATACCAAGGTTACTACTAAAATGTATCTGTTATGATAATTAAAATAAAATATCTGTTTTGATTATATAAAAAAATGTAGATAGGAGGCAACAAGAATCGTGTCTAATAGTAATAATTGGTAATTTGTTTAATTAGTTACTGAAACAACTCATAAAAAACAGACATGTAATTTTGAATATAACGAATTTGGAAAATAAAAAACCAGAATTTATGCCTTACTTTATGTAATTATTTGATCAAATACCATTTAAAAAGGCTGTAAACAAATATACTTGGTGGAGGTATAATATTATAAATTGGAACTTATAAAGGAATACAATCGGTGAAGAGATTGAACCAATGCAGTGAATTATAAATAATCAATACAGAAGATTACATTATATGAAGAGAATTGGATTTATTGATACTACATTGGAAATGGAATACAAGACACAAACAAGAGGTTAGTACGTGCAGCGAATTGTTTTTGGGAAACCTGTGGGTATCATTGAAGACGTAGGACCATCTAAAAAAAGAGACAAATTCATATTTGGAACAAGATTTATGCTGACACTTACCAGAGAGGGATAGGAGCCGCAGTAATCCAGTACAGGAGCTAGGAGACTTGAAGTTAACAGCAGCAGGGGACAACGACAGGAATTCAGTATAGGATGTGGAAGTTTTGAAGTGGATGGCAATAAGGTGAAGCTGGGAGTTTACATTCATCGGAGGTGATGCAGTTTGGATAAGGACTCAGCAGGTGTTTGAGTGCAGTCGGAGTGAGGATCCAGCTTAGAAGGATTTTGGCAGGATTAACAAGCAAAGTGTTAAATCAGGTTTGTGTTTTAAAAGGTTAAATGAAACATTTAAAAAACTATAACCAGTAGGAAGGTATAAAAAAATATAATTGAATTTCATACTTACAAAATAGATTGGTGAAAGAATTACATATTAGATCTTATTGTAAAAACCTTGATATTCGTTCTGAATTTTGATTAATTTGACGTTAGTTGTCAATTTTTTTGAAAGTCAATCAACTTGCAATTAAACAAAGAGAATTTGACAAATCAATCATTGGGTTACTAGATATTGCGAACCACCTGAGAGAGTTTCATTAAAAATATTGTAAAATACGGATTTGAATTGAAAGTTAAAAATAAAGGGCAAAATAGTAATACGATAATTTAAATAAATTTATCAGCTAGCATAACATAGCAATATATATATATATATATATATATATATATATATATATATATATATATACCGGGTGGTTGGTCATACCTCTGAACATAGGCAATTTACATGGATTATCACGGTTATGCATATTCCTGCTCACCATTTTTATGGAAAAATATGGTAGTGGTACTAAATTAAAGAGAATACTTTTCCGCATCATTTAGTATTAAAAACTTATTGGATAATGTTAATTGTGCATAAAACTATTAATTTTAAAAATTTAGGTATTCGCAAATATGGGCGGCCGCGCTTCCCAAATATGAGTGGCTGCGCTTGTTAAAAAAACAAAAGCTGTCTGTTAACAACTCAGATAATTGTATCGCTTAAAATGGATGCAATTTACTGTAACGAAAAAAGGGTGTTCATTATTAAAACTTTTTATGCTTCTTAAGTATTTTTAAACCGATGCATGATTAACATTGCACTCACGAGCTACTGATCTTGCACTTAGGTTTTGATTTAGTTGTATTAATGCCAGAACCCTTTTCTCTAAATCATAATTTCGACTTACCTACAATATTATGCGTTTAAATAGTATCAATGAACATACACTGTATGAACTTAATTATTTACCTTTCCTTCCCGTCATTTCGAATTTCTGCACATACGTTTGTATTGTGGCTATCTTGAAATTGTATCGAGAATAAGTCCCTAACTCTGCGTAAACTATTGCTAGCATAAAAAGTGTTAATAATGAACACCCTTTTCTCGTTAGAGTAAATTGCATCGATTTTAAGCAACACAATTATCTGAGTTGTCAACAGACAGCTTTTGTTTTTTAACAAGCGCGGCCACTCATATTTGGGAAGCGCGGCCGCCCATATCTAAATTTTAAAATTAATATTTTTATGCACAATTAGCATTATCCAATAAATTTTTAATACTAAACGACGCGGAAAATTATTTCCTTTAATTTAGTACCACTACCATTCTTTTCCATAAAAATGGTGAGCAGGAAAGCCATGTAAATTGCCTATGTTCAGAGGTATGACCAACCACCCGGTATATATTATATAAATCTCGCTATCTTTTCGTAGCACAGAAATTTGGGGTCCACCAAAAACATTTATATGTAATGTTGTAAATGAATATTACTTATTTCTGCTTGTTTCACAATACCTGACGTTGAAAACTAAGATAAATACTTATACAAAAATGATTATATACATGGCAGTATGAACTCCTTTCTTATTGATAGGAATTTGACTTCCTATATTTATGAATAATTTCTATCAATTTGAAGACCACGGTATAAACATAGTTTTAGAATATCATGCAGATGCTTCGAAATTCGCTGAAACAGTGGTGCAATTAGTTTTACGATTAAATCTAAGGATTTTATGTAATTAATTGATGCATCTTTTCCAAATTGCAAAAGTCTTCTGTTTATTAATATTTACGTATTGGTGAACAATTGTTAAAATACGTAAATTTAAACGAATCCCTGCTTGTAGTTTCCTTTTGTTTTCCGATGGTATAAATAGAACCCACACGGAATTTTGAAAGGACTTTTGCTAACATTTCAATGTGAAACCTTTGTCCGTGGCGAATCCAAATTTTTGGTTAACTTGTTTTGTTTTGTGACGTATTTGCCATTTTGTTCATCAATTTATCACTTACGTAAAAAGAAACAGTTGTTAATTGTTTGTGGTGTTTTTTATGCACGTTTAATGGGCGGTGTGTTCTGTTTTGAAACAATTTAACCAGTTTTTCACAAGGGTTTGGTCCCGAGACGAGTTTCAACGGCGAACATTTTTCAGCGAATACGTCAAAACCAGCGGCGCAAGAAGAGCAAGAAATCACAAGGTACAAGATCTGAACTGTATAGTGGACGCTCCAGTAATTCCACTCTTACCACCTTTAAATTGCCCTGTGTTTACTTCGAGTCCGATATTCCTGCACCTTTTAAACTGCTTTTGCATTATTATTGTGTACCAATTAAGAGTGACTGTTTTTCTATCTTCTAATGCAACATTGGCAAGAAGGCCGGATTTTGAGGAAGCATTAATTTTTTTTTGTCGACACTTCTAACCCCAATTACTTTGACAGGATTGGGGTCTGTTGGAGAGACCCATTGAGCTAATTGTCGTTTCGTTACAGGTTCAAATGTGTAAATACTCATCACGTGTCACAATATTGTACACTGCTTTAAATTAGCCGTCATTGTACTTTTTTACTGTTTTCTAGTACCATTCCACATGAATTTGCTTTTGAGCAATGGTAAAATTATGGGGTATGCAACAACAGCAAACTTTCCTGATTTTAAGCGATTATGTGAAATTTTAATTTTGGCGTCATTCTACTCCGCAAAGTATAATTGCGCAGGTGACTCCATTGTCTTCTTTAATCATATTACAAGCAGCAGCTATGTGTTTATCCATAAATGCAGCAATTGGTAGTTTATCTGAGGGAAACCCGATCAAACTTGAATACTTTATACCAACTGTAAACTCACCAAACACTAGGTGCTTCATTACCCAAAGGGGTTTTAAGCCTTTCAACGCAGTTTTGGTGAGCAAACTCTGAAATTTTCTCTTTTTAAATGAATTTTAAACTTTAGCACTAGGAAAAGTATTACTGACAACAGATAATAAAATATACAACTGTCAAAGTACACTTCTGTGCAATAAAATTAAGCACACGTCGTATGACTCTTTTTCACAATATTTTAGTTTGCATAATTCGGGTCTATTTTAATTGCCTAGCAGCAGTTTCAATAAATGATCAAACACCATAACTTGAAAATAACACCTTTATTAAAAGACCAAAACTACGACCATTCCAAAAAAACACCCTACTAATAAATGCAAAAAAGCTGTGTGTGCTTAATTTTATTGCACAGAAGTGTACATAGGTATCGATGCATTTTTGTTTAGTGATGAGTTTATTATCATAGCTATTTTGAATATGTTCATTATCGTTCATTCGTTATCAGCATTGTTGACAACATTCCCACTGCAAGGGCATTGGCCTCTCCTCTTTGAGGATGTTTTGAGGCATTAAGATGCCACAGTTGATTGGAGAATCACAGTGAAGGCCATTGGAGTTTGAACTCAAGTTTGCTGGCCCAGAACCAGAGGCTCATATCTCTGAGCCACCGCCACTGCTTATTCTAGTTTGCAGCAATTGGCGCTGCTGCCTTTGTATGTGTAGATAAATTACTTTTCTACATTAATTTATATCCACAAATGCAACAACTATAGGGTTTTTCTCATATACAATGACACGGCATTTTCAGTTTATGAAATCAAGCAAAATAAATTGATATTTACTTATACCATGCGTTCTTTTTAAAAGTATACATAGGGGATACTCGTATGTATACTAAAAAGAAACATTCTCTTACTTTTGCCACAGCATGCTATTTGTCTTAAATTAAAACTCTTAAAATTGAAGTTTTCTGTATAATTGGTTGCCTACATATAGGGTAAAACAATTAAAAATATTTTTTTTTCCTTTTCGTATACATACGAGTATCGCCTATGTATACTTTTAAAAAGAACGCATGGTATACTTAACCAACGTTTCAACCCTTTGTGGGTTTTAGCTTCGTTTATATACTGCTTCTATGGGGCCCGATCCTGCACAGCTCTCTTCCAGTTCTATATTTTTAGTACCTTCAAGCAGAGCTCTGCGGTAGGTACTCGAGTACAAGTACTCAGTCACTATATTCTGAGTATTTTTATTGTTCTCGGTACCTCAGTCCACAAGAACATTTCTTTAAATGTACTTGTACGCAATAAGTGCATTGTTATGTCAGTTCAGTCATGTGGTTAACATGTGTTCAACCACTGGCTGCCGTCAGTCGTCAGAAACAGCTTACTTGTAGTGTTGTAATTCTTCCAGTGTTGAGGTTAGTTTGTTAGTTCTATTGTTAAGTAAATGATGGGATCATTATATGAAGTTCTGAGTGATATTCTAATCACCGCAGCTGCTTTGCATTTGCATTTATAAAAAGTATAGCATTGACCTGAATTTTGGGTAGTATGTTCGGGATAATTATAAACACATTGAATTACTTTGTTTTTTATTTTATGCTTTCTACCGTACACAATTATCAATATACAGGGTGAAAATGGGTTTTTTGATACAATATAGAAAAGTTCCTTAATTTTAATTATCTCCATTTTTTAATTACCTATAGCCTTCTTTCTTAAAGAACCATTTAATATACTTTCATATATTGTACAAAGATATTTACAGGATAGTCAATACAAATTAATATACATCACCTGGTCTGAAAAATACCTACACATTAAATATAGGATCTAACAACAGTGTTTTATTATCACTAGCTCACTAGCTTGAATAGGTATTCAAGTACTTATCGTTGTTTACTTGTAAATAGTAGCTGGAACAGCTCTGCCCTCTACGTAGCACTTCTTAAAGACATCTTGATCTTGGTTGGTCCCTTCTTGGGACATGACCTGCCCACCGCAGCATTTTGCGCTTTGACAAAGCTCACTATAATCTCGCCTTGCACTATTTTATTTAATTCTGCCGACCCACATATTATTCTTTCAGCGCATCTCAGCTTTCCTTGTTCATGTTCCATCAGAGACCACATTTTGCAACCGTAGGATATTATTGGTCTTATCATAGTTCGGTATATTTTGATTTTTGAAGACCTATTTATAGCTTTGTTAATGTTTTCGTAACTCCTGTTACCAGACTGGATTCTTTTAGGAATTTCCTCACCTGTATGGGATCTCATATGTAAAACATAGGTAATGATATCTTGGTGTTGCTTTATACTCAAACGAGGCATTTATAAGGCTTCTCTCCTGTATGAGTCCTCATATGTGACACTAGGTGACTTTTCTGTGTTCCCTTGAAATCACAAACCGAGCAAATATATGGCTTCTCTCCTGTATGAGTTCTCATATGTACAACTAAATGACTTTTCTTTGCTGTTCTGTATTCACAAATAGAGCATATAAAAGGCTTCTCTCCTGTATGACTCCTCATATGTAAAACTAAACTACTTTCCACAGTTGCTTTGTATCCACACACCGAGCAAATATAAGGCTTCTCTCCTGTATGAGTCCTCATATGTAAAACTAAACTATTTTTTACTGCTGTTTTGTATCCACAAACGGAGCAAATATAAGGCTTCTCTCCTGTATGAGTTCTCATATGTATAACTAAATGACCTTTCTTTGCCGTTCTGTGTTCACAAATAGAGCATATAAAAGGCTTCTCTCCTGTATGAGTTGTCATATGTATAACTAAACAACTTTT